>NW_004624814.1:7372849-7388470 GCF_000247695.1 Heterocephalus glaber | reverse complement strand
AAGAACCAAGAAACTCATGTAATGGAACAAGATCCCAATGATGAATGTAACTGTATTTTATACCAAAAATGTACCAGTAAACTTAATGGGAAAAAAATAAATAAATAAATAAATAGAACCTATTTGATTAATCAGAACAGCTTAATTCTTATAAAAATGTTAATCTAAACACAATTTTAATGCACTTTTATCACAGAAGTACTACCTATGATCTTCTGGCCTCTGAATAGGTAATTTTAAAGCTGAGTTCACCTAATTCTTTCTACTACACTGCTTTTATAATGCCACTTTTCAGAATAAGTCACAGGATGGATGAAAAGTGAGCTTCCAATCATTTACACATGCTGGACTATTTCAAGTAAAGAGATATCATACTTTTCAGTAATCTATACTTCTATGGGTAGGAGACCTAAGAGTAGCCAAGGAAAAATTCAGCTAAATCTCATTGTATACACTGAAATCTGTCATTGTTTGTAATTATCATTTCATTAGGTTGATAGCATAATTGCTTTTTGTATAGTCCAAGTTTAAATACCTTGAATATTCAACCCTATATGCTAATAATGATTGCTTTGGAATCTGACTGAAGTATTGAGTTTGTTATTTTTAGAATACAAGCATAGTAATTCATATACAATATATGAGACTGAATAAATCAATGGCATTTTTCCACACTGAAGACTACTACTGGTGGAAGTGAATTCTTAAAAGTAAAACAAATATTGAATGAGTTACTCAACACCAGAATGCTGACCATAAAAATGCAAGGATTACTGTATTTCAGTAAATGGAAATTTTTGTGCAGAAAGCATGGACAAATAGAGCAGCATGCAAGTCAAAATCATAATAGAAAGAAAACAAATTGCATGAACAATATTAAAGCATTGAACAAAATTCAGGCCTAAATATCTGAAAGGCATTAAAAATCTGAGGACTCAGACAATAATAAAGGCCTTAAACAAACCTAATCCCAATGTTTCACAATCTGAAGGAAAAGCCCATAAAAATGACATTATGGAAGGTTCTGCATTAAGAAGAGGTTACGCATGTGTGTAGTATGTGTTCTTGAGGATTAATTTCATTGGTGAGTGCTTTAGTCTCCCCTTAGGAAGTTGAATACAAAATTGTTCACAAACAGTGCAAATCTGAGTAGACCTTATTATCTCTGCTGAGAAAGATCTAAACCAAGAGGGTGTTCCTTTGACATGCTCAATGGGACAGACCCATGTTCACAATTACTTAAATCACAGCTTGTATTCTTGAAAGGAAATAAAGCTCATATTTATTGTCTAGTCTAGGCCAAGTCCCAAGTTATGTATTTTTCTTACAACTTTTTTTTATAACATCTTCCATATTTTTTCTATCATTTCTGTTGACTTGTAAGTGGAAGCTCACAGGTGAAGTGATTATTTTAGAGTGAATAAGTGCAGGAACTAAGCTGGAGTCCAAGTCTTTCTGACTCCAGACCTACACATTCTTTGCAGGGCACCATTTTGCTCTGTGCTGCCCACAAGCCTTAGCTTTGTTCAGGTGCTCTGGTGGCCCTTCAATAGTAGCTCTCTGCTCTGCAGCCTGACTCAAGTGCCCTGGGAATGTTGGAATCCCCAGAATTCCATCTTCTCTTCCACACAGAGTCTTTTATTGTATTTTATTTTATTCAGCAGGAAAAATTCCTCTCCAACTTCCCTCCTAAACACTCACTCTGCCCTCAGAGCTACCAGAGCACCTCACAGAATCTTTTCTATGGAACTTTTGGAAAATTAAAAACAAAAATACAGAGCCATGCCACAAATCTCCCCTGAAGCAAACAGCTTCTTATTCAAATAGGGAAAAGGAAAGGGAAAAATACGAAGAGAAAAAGTTGAAATCACTCTCACAGCATAGTGTAATGACTTGCTCAGACTTGCTTTGTAGAAGCATCACTTTAGTCACAATGTGGAAGCTGGGTTTGGCAAAAACAGACATGAGAATGTCAGTGAGCACAGCCTTGCAGTCATGCAGGCAAGAGCAGATAGATGGCAATGGGTCATAGTGTAGAGGAAGAAACAGCAAACATATTCCAAAGGCAAACTCCAAAGACATGATTATGGCTAATATTTTTGCTCTTTTCTAGATAAAAAGAAATCCAGTTGTAGTAAATAGAAACTTTATTCAAAAAGAATTATTGCAAAGGAAAGAGGCGAAGGGAGTATTGCTGTAGGAGGATGGGAACTTTTGCAATAAGGAGAACACTGAAATCCTATGATCTGCAAGAGTCTCAAAAGTTAAACAAAAGAGAATTTTATTTTACACAGAGTCATAAACAAGGCTAGGAAGAATTGTCTGTAAAAAACAGGATTGAAGGGTGACATGCAAGATCAGACAGGTCAAAGAAAAAAATTCTTTTTTTTCAGTCCTGGGGATAGAACCGAGGAGCTCTCTGTTGCTGAGCTATATCCCCAGCCCTTTTTCTTTTTGAGACAGGCTCTCAGTGAGTTGTTAAACTGCCTTTTAATTTGCCGTCCTCCTGGTTGAGCCTCCCAGCAGCTGGGATTACAGGCCTGCGCCACCATGAGAGGCTTGATCAGACAATGTTTTACCCTAAGGCTGGTTTATTCTCAGGAGGGCCTGAACGCTGAGCTAAGTGTGGCAAAGTTCTTGGACCTAGAAGACAAAGAGAAAGCGTAAAATAAATGTGGTTAACACACATTTTGTTCTCATTTATCAATGGAGACAGAAACTCAGCTGAGGGGAACTTGGAGACTGTGTGTCTGCCTTTGTCATAGGTAAACAGGGAAAGTATTCATGAGTCTGTTTTCTAAGCCATATGAAGAAGGGTAATTTTTGAAGCACGCTATTTTCCAAAATACGCAGGATGTGAAGACTTTTTTTAACTTTCGCTGTTTTTCAGAATCAGTTAAAAGTCAACATTGTCATCTTTTACCATAATTGTTGCTGGCATATCTAAGTAGTAAAGTGGTGGATGAGGACAAGGGTAAAAAATCCAGCAAAGGCATAGGTTTTGGGACGTAGGCTCTGAAATGCCAAAAACTGATAGTTACTATACTTAGTGAGTTATGACACTTCCTCACCAGATATCCTCTGCCTTATGCTTATATTCTTAAAAAATTGCTAAAGTAAAAAGTGCTCATAGTCTTTAATGGGACATCAGAAAAGAGAGAAGCTAATATTTTCCTAAGATTTACTTTGAGGTAAGCACATTAATTTTATTCATGCATGCAAAAATATTTAATTACCTTTTATTATGTGCCAAACGGTCTCCCATACCACAAGGATTCCAGCCATGGAAACAGACAAATGAACTAAAATCCCTACCCTCTTGGAACCTTTACTGGGAGAGCTGACTAAACAGATATATAAATACATAAATATTATATAACTTCCTTTCATGACGAAGACTACAAAGAAAAGGAAATTAGACCCAGAAGATAGTGGCAAGTGAGTGATCCTCATTTTATATAGAAAAGTCCAAGAAGGTTGCTTTGAGGGGACATTTTAAGATATCAGACTGTGAGTAAAAGAAAGACATGCATATATGAGGGAGAACATTCCAAGCAAAGTAATGTGCATGTATTTAAAGGCCCTGAAGCACTAATGAGCTGAGCAACTTGAGGAAGAGAAGGAAGACCAGTGTAGGCTGCAGCAGAACAAAATAGGATAGGAGGAAAGAGGAGTACGTAGAACATTTCTTTTTCCCTTTCCTTTCTTCCCTTCCCTTCCTTTCCCTTCTCTTTTCTTCTCCTCATTTCTCCTCTTCCTCTCTTCTTCTTAGTCTCTCCCCCGCCCCCCATTTCTCCTCATGTATTTCTGCCTTATTTCTTTTAGCCCTCATAATTACCCATTTTACCTGGGGTGAAAAACATGACATTCACAAAGATTTTGGAATTTGTCATATCTCACAGACAAATGGTAGAAATACAATATGACCACAAGTCAGTCTCATCATTACCAATTAACCTGAACACCAAAAGGTACACAGCACACAGTGATGAGCAATTCCATCAGCTCCACATCCTTGCCTGAAGCTGGCTGCCCCCAGTCTGTAATTCTCTGCTAATCAACGTAGTTTGTAATTTGACATAACTGTGGCTGTTGAACTCCATCTTTCAGACTCTAGGCACTTTTAAGGAGCAAACCTAAACAGTACAAGCTCGTATAAACAGTTCTAGCTCCTATACCCTCTGCTCTTCTGCAGCAGTGGGGTGTTTGAGTCCTCAAGGCTGTCTTGACACAATAGTGAAGGAATCATCTCTCCTCCTTTCTTTGGGATCCTTTCTCTCTGAGTTTCTAAACTTCTAATCCCCATATATCAATTGTTTAATCAGTTATGACAAGGTTTTGCTAGTAGACTAAAGTGTTAGTTAAATTGGGTAAGATTTAAGAAAACAAAACAGGAATTTGCCTTCCAAAAGGGAACTCATAAAGAAAACTGGAAACCCAAATGAGGTTTCACTACTCTATCTCTAAAATAAGATCTTTTAGGAATGACTGACTGCAGTCTAATCAACTTTGCACCAAAGTTGATTAGATGGAATTTTTGTTATCAGTGACACCATTCCAACCTTGTTTCCCATTATTCACTGCACTGTGTGGTACAAACCTGGGCATGAATCTTAGTTTTGTCACTTTGTTGCTGTGTAGTGTGGCTTTGGGGAAGGCCTTGGATGTGTTGGTCCAGATCTCCCTCCTGAGTTTCTTGCAGATGCAATGCTGTATTAAATGAGTACAGTTCTGTAGGGGTCACCATCTGTGAGAGAAAATGGAGTGAGCTGGCAAAGGTGGAAAGAGCCATCAGAACACGATGCTGCCTAGGAAGAGCCACTGGGAAGCACAGCCTCAGTGCTCGCAGATGCGGAGAGGCTTTGGGATCAAAGCCAGAGTTAGTAGGGTTCTGAAGCGTGTGTTTTATGGCTTCCTCACTGAAGCTCTAAATCTCAGTCCCCTCATTCTTAAAATGGAGATAATGTAGAACCAAAATCAAGCATCAGTGAAATGCCAAGATTCTACATTGTCTGTTAAAGATAATTTTAAAATAATCACCATTTAGTTTTACCTTGGGTAATTTTACAAGAAATAACAGATATTTTTCCTACCTGTAAAAGAATATCAGTCTTTTACAAGCTTGAATTAATTATGAGATCATTCATTATTATCAGCTTGATGAAGTATATTCAGTCTCCTGTAACAAATGATGGATATGATTTCTTAATCAAAACAAATATTATAGATTCAAAGATTATTACAGTTAAAGTAGACAATTCCCACAAGGAACTTCTTATGAAATAAATCACCCAATTTTATGATGCCAAGATATAGAATAGGTACAGATTTGATAAGAATGGTCTTCATCCCTTCGGGTCCTATGTTTATACCCTTAAAATTTTTAAATGATCTGAAGAGTAGTCTCGTCTTCTCTTATTCTCTCTCTTTCTCTCTCTCTTTCTTTCTCTCTCTCTCTCTTTCTCTTTTTTCATCTTCTTTCTTATGTTTATTATTGTAAAAAAAAGAAGTCAAGGTTCGTGTTCTATATACTCAAAACACTGTATCAACAGCTCAAATACTCTAATACTCCAATACCCACCATTGGTACTATACCTTCTGAGTTCTCATTAATTTTAATCAAGACTTAGATAAAGATTTTATGACTATAATAATTCACCTCTACTGTTTATTTTGATAATTAAACAAAATAATGCAGGTTTTTAGTTAGTTATCAAAGTAAGCTGATTTTTATTCCCTTTGCATACAACATCCATTTGTTTATACTGTTTACCTTTCTGGACAGCCTTAGGCTTCTTTTCTGCAGATTCAAATTCCATTCATGACCAGCACAGATGCTACCACATGTATGGAGTCCTTCCCTCTCTCTCAAAGCACCTTTTAAAAGTTTTTATTTTTATTAGCACATGTTTGCAGTATATGATGATTACATTCATCTTGGAGAATTGGTACAGGTACATAACAGATCTTAATTCTTTTCATGTCCCCTCCCCCTCCTCCCTTTCCCGCCTCCTTACATTTCTTGGTCCCCTTCCCCTCTGAATAAGGTCTACTTTCCTGTTTTCTATGAGCAATCTTTTATCTCACCCTTTAATTAATTTATTTATACTTTGGGGTTTTTCACAGAAGAGAAATCATTTGATATTCACTTAATATTATGTTCTCAAGATGCATCCATTTTCCTACCGATGACTCAAATTTACCCTTCTTTATAGCAGAGTAGTATTCTATTGTGTATAAATATCACATTTTCTTTATCCTTTCATCTGTTGATGGATATATAGGCCACTTCCAAGATTTAGCTATTATGAGTTGTGTGGCTATAAACATGGGTATGCATGTGTCACTGTAATATGATATATTTAACTCTTTCAGGAAGATACTTAGAATGAGGAATAGGTGGGTCAAATGGAATTTCTCTTTTTAGTATTTTGAGGAATCACCACACTTATTTCCATAGTGGCTCTACTAGTTTGCATTACTGCCGACAGTGTGGAAGGCTTCCTTTTATCCTTCAGCCTTGCTTGCATTGTTATTTGATTTCTTGATGATAACCATTCTTTCTGAAGATGAAATCTCAATATTATTTTAATTTGCATTTCTTTAATGGCCAGAGATGTTGAACACTTCTTCATGTATTTGTTGGCCATTTGTAATTCTTCTTCTGAGAACTGTCTACTCATTTCAGTTCCCCTTTCTGGATTAAGTCTTTTATTTTGGGAGGGAGGGGCTCATTTTTTTTTTTTAGTTCTTTAAATAATCTAAATATTAGTCCTCTGTCTAGGGTGTAGCTGGCAAACATTTTTCCCATTCTGTAGGTTGTCTCTTCAGTCAGTTTTTTTCTTTGTTGTGCAAAAAGGTTACTAATTTCATATAATCCCATTTGTTGACTCTTCGTGTTATTCCTAGGCATTTGGGGTTCTGTTCAAAAAGTCCTTGCCTATCCCTATGCTTTTAAAAATTTATCTATTTTATCTTTGAGTAGATTAAGTATTTCTATTTTAATGTCTAGCTTTTTGATCCATTTTGATTTTAGTTTAGTGCATGGTAGAAGACAGATCTAGATTCAATCTTCTGCATATAAATAGCCAGGGTCCCCAGGCCTATTTGTTAAAGAGACTATCTTTACTCCAGCATATGCTTTTGTCCCCTTTGTCAAAAACCAGATGGCTAAATGTGCCTGAGGCTGTTTCTGTTACATTGCTCAAAATGTCTGTTTTTGTCCCAGTACCATGCTATTTTTGTCACTGTACCTTTGTAATATAACTATCAATAGATGCTTACTTTCGGACCCCTTCAGTTCCTCCCTTCCACCAAATCATGTAGCTACTTATCAAAGAAAAAATGGAATAGAAAATGGAATGGAAAAGTCTACGTTTGCTTTCAAAGCACTTCATGTATTTCTGCTAAGTCCTTTGCTGCTAAAGGATTTTTGCATTTGCCAAAGTAGAGCACTGTATCCATTTCCTTCTCTCTGGATTAATCAACATAGACAAATGATTCCAAAAATATTTAACCAACAATATATTCAAGGATGATTCTGAAACTCACAGCCTGAAATGGTTTGGATATAAAACTATATCCCCATATAAAACTATGTCCCCCAAAGGTTCATGGGCTGGAAGCTGGTTACACAGCATGGTGGTGTTGAAATGGTAGAAATTTGAAGAAGTAGGGCCTTGTGGAAGGTAATTATGTCATGGGGACTCCACCCTTCTGGTGGATTAATGCTGTGCCATGAGGGTGAGTCAGGTCTAATGGGAGTGGTTTAGCTTCTACAAGAACGTGGGCCTCCTGAGCATAGGCTGTTTTCTTTCTACTGTTCTGCTGTGTTGTGATGTAGCCAGCAGGCCCCGGCCAGGATGAAAGTACCATGCTCTATAGATCTTTCAACCAGCAGAATCATGACCAAATCAACATCTTTGG
Source organism: Heterocephalus glaber (assembly GCF_000247695.1). The sequence goes on along the minus strand of NW_004624814.1, from coordinate 7,380,544 downwards.
TTCTAAAGTACTTAATTATTTTTGTAATAGCAACAAAACAGACTAAGGCACTGCCTGTTGATATTCTAAGGAGGAACATTGTCCCCAACAGGAATCTGACTAGAGATTTAGATTAGCTCTCTTCTGTCATAGCTTGTCATTTGACAAAAGGGATGTTGGAGACACCAGAGAAGATAAAAATCTTTGGGATTTGGGTGTGTTCACAGAAACATATTTCAAGCAGATAGCAGTAAAGAAACCAAATCTGGCAAACTGTGATTGTCTCAGCTGATGTCACTGGGCTGGGTCTGACCTTTCACTGGCTTCCCAGTGCTTAGGGTTTGAACTCGTGATGCCCCAAGACAGTGAAATCCTAGTGGGGGAAAAAGAAATAAAGAAAATTTCCTTGGAGCTTTATTGTAAAAAGCACAAAAGAGGAACATTAAAGACAGCCTTAAATTCATGTTGTCTGCAGAGAAAATCAAAATATCCTGCAACATTCAGAATGTATTACCTCAGAAAAATCTTTTTATGAAACAAATATTAAGCTACATGATGAGGGGTGGAATGAGCTACAAAGGGAGGGTAAAACAAAGTGCCTGTACTCTTTCACCAAGGGACATAATTACCATTGTTAAGTAACTTCTGCTTAGTTGTTTTCAGCCAGGTTCAGGAAACTTATATGTGACCAGTGGGGCTTTCTCCCATGGAAGAACAATTACATTAAACAAAAATCTCCATAAGTGGCATTTTAACCCTATCTTTACATTGTTAAAACAATGTGTGAGTCATGCATGGCGGTATTGTCCTGTGATCCCAGCACTTTGGGAGGCTGAGGCAGGAAGATCACCAGTTTGAGCCTAGCTTGGACAAAATCGTGACTTAGCAAAACCCTGTCTCAAAATAAGAATAAAAAGGCAGGGAATGTAGCTGAATGCAAAGGCCCTGGGTTCAAGCCAGTACTGCAAAACAAAAGCAAGGCAAAACAAAACAAACAGACCAAAAAAACCAATGTGTGACAATATCTTAGAAATGTGAGGCAGAGAATGCAGGTGTTTTAGGGCTAGCACATACCAGCAAAACCAGCATCTAAATTTGGACACTGACATTAAGCTATCATACCATGGAAAGGCAAGGTATCTTTTTTGCTCCTTGATTTCTGCAGGTGCAAAGTGGTGAATAAAATACCTACCTCGAAGGATTATTATGAGGAGTAAAGAAAACAATGCAGGCAAAATCATCAGGCACAATTGCTAGGATATAATAGTATTTAGTGGTAATAATCAATTAAAAAGTAAAACTGACTATTTTTTTTCTAATGTAATAAGTTTGATGGATTTTTTTTTTCTTTTGGTACTGGGGATCAAATTCCTCAGCTCAAGTTTGATGTATTTTTAACCAACCAGAAACATTGTCTGGTTGTTTGAAATGATCAGATTTATCAGTTTCTTTGACATCACTTTGACTCAGTGTTTTAATTAATTTGTTTAAATGGCTCCTGGATATTTCCATTTTTTAAAAAAAGACTAAGTAAAAATAACAGAATTAGTCTTCAAAATCCCTTCTGGACTTACCACTTTGCCTTGAACTACCCATAGCTTTTCAAACCAGGAAAGCAACTAGAATTGAATTATGGCAACACTGACTGATTTTGCAACACACAGAAGCTATGTGCTGTGTTTTCATTATGTAGCATTTCTCCACTTTGGTGTCTCCAATCTCAAAGAGGCCCAAAATTAAGCGTATTATCTTTGTTTCCTCTCTCTCCAACTCCACCTCCTTTTCTCCTTATTCCCATCCACCTGTTTACCAAAACTGGTCCAAGCAGGATGAGAGACTCAGAGCAGATATATATCCACTCTGTAGCACAGAGCCAGGCTCAGCCTAGGCCAGATGAACCTCAGCCTACCTGTCCATATGGAACAGGGAAAAGCTAGTTGTGAAAAGCCAGTGACATTTTGTGTTTGATTGCTGTGAAGCAATAGCTAAATCGTTCTCTAGGTCAGACTTTGTGTTCTTCCTTCCATCTGAGTGCAGAAAAGACAAACTGAGCAATTCATATTACCTTTGTAAAGATGTTAGGAGTCTTAATTTCCAGATCATTAGGGAAGGCCCTCTGGGTGTCAGTTCACATGAGTCACTGCTGGTAAGTAATCTTCCAGGAAAGCATGGTCGCACAAAGCCGATGACTTCACTGCTCCAGTGCCACATCTGTGCACTAGTATCTTTGTGAAGGCTAAAGCCTTGCTCCCTAGCTACGGCAGAAATTGGCTAGCTATTATCTAACTCTATTCCTCTTTCTCTCAGCCTCTTCCAGAGAGAGCTACATGAAGCCATGTGTTATTAGTCAGGATTCTCCAGAGAAATAGACTAATAAGAAATTACATATAAAGAAATATAAGGACATGGCACACACAATTATGGAGGCTGGCCTGTCCAAAATCTAGATATCCCAAATATCAGACAGAGTTTGAAGGCCAGACAGCTACTATAGAACCAGAATGGTCTGATGTCCCAGTTCTAAGCCAGTAGGCAGGAAGAACCCATATTTCAGTCCAAAGGCTACCCAGCAGGAGAATTCTCTTACACGGGGAATGGTCAGCTTTCTCATCTATTCAGGCCTGCAACTGATTGAATGAGACTCACCACATTATTGAGGTCAATCTGCTTTACTTAGCCTTCCCATTTAAATGTTAATTTCACCAAAAATGTGTTAATAGGAACTCTCAAAACGAGTGTGAAAATTAGCTATCATATGATAAATTTCCACTCAGTGGAACAGAGGTGAAAGTGGTTATGGTAGCGCTTTCAGGCTTAGCTGATGACAGTCTCTCCTACATGACGCTCCATGGTCTTCAGCCATCCCAGGAAACTGATGTTCATTAGATTTAATGTTTGCTACCTCTTGGTGTTGAACTACACATTTTTTTTAGATTAATTAGTACATGTTTTTAGTACATAGTGAAGTGAACACATTCACTCTCGGAAATCAAAACATCCATGTATGTAACACATTTCAATTCCCTTCTTTTTCCCCCTCCACCCTCCTTTTATTTTTCTAGCATCAGGTTCATTTATTTATGAGAACTTATAAAATTAATTATCATATATACAGATTGAAAACCAAACTAATATGTCAAAGAACACGATTTTTTTCTTTCTCTTTTTTCCTAGTATCTGTCTTTTATTGTGCAATATATATTCTCTTATATATTCATATAAGAGAAACTGTGATATTTAAGCTTGTGTGTCTGAGTTACTTCACTTAATATTATGGTCTCAAGGTGCATACATTTTCCTACAAATGACTCAAGCTTATCCTTCTTTATAGCAGAGTAATACTCCACTGTGTATAAATGCCACATTTAAAAAATTCTATTCATCTGTTAATTGACATATAGGCTGTTTCCAAGATTTTGCTATTACAAATTGTGATGCTTGGGCAGGGGATTTAGTTCAGTGGTGCTGCCACCTGCCTCAAAAGCACAAGGTCCTGAGCTCGATTCCTGGTACCACAAAAAAAAAGTTGTGCTGCTATAAACATGAGTATGCATATATCACTGTGATATTATGTCTTTAACTCTTTGGGGAAGATACCTAGAAGAGGAATAGCTGGGTCAAATAAAATTTCTACCTTGGCCATTTTTTTAAAACCCTCAAATGTAAAAGTCTTAATTCTACCCTCCTTCCAGAACTAAGGGATCTATCCTCAGCTATCCCAAAGAAATGTACACAGAACAGAAACGTACACAGATCTTCATAGGCAGAAAGCACATGGTTAGTATGATAATCTGTGACAATTATTAGAAAGGGAAGTTTTTCTTGTGCCTGTAGGTTCTTGGTTTGTGTGATGTATCTCAACATTTCATGGGAGTGAATTGAAGAAAATTCAAGACAGTCAAACAGTTCCACAGGGACAAGACACCTACATACTTCTGAACAGAGCTAAAAGGACAACAGAGCTGAGTGACTCAAGGTTGGTAGGTACTGACCAGCCAGGAACAAAGGTGTTCGGGAAAAGAGGGGGAGCGTGACTCCACGGGGAAGCACCACCTCCCTGATCCCCGATACTTTCTTACCCTCGGGTGGGCAGAGCTGTTCCCGAAGAGACGTAAAAGCAACTGCCACAGTGAGGTTCTAGGAACGGACTCCTTAGGCCATGGGCGCACTTGAGAATAGTAGAACACATGTTTCACTGATGCCAACAGAAAGCAACACCCTCAGCAACGGGTCCTGGTGATCTGCAAGTGACCTTGAGGGCAGATAGAAAAATGGCAAAAGGAGACTATTTTCAACAAGTTGCACAGAATGGTCTATCATCATTGATATTAAAGTCCCTAATTATTTGAACTAGGTATCTGTAAGTGAATGTCAAATAGAATAAACTGATTAAAGCATTCCAGAGACACAGGCTGGGCTCAAATCCCAGCCCCATCCCTAAGCTCCCATACAATGCTAAACAAGTTACTTGATCTCTTTACCTCTTAATTTTCTCATCTGTAATATGAGAATAGTAATAGTTCCTAAATGCATAAGATCAGTTGCAAGGCTTAAAATTAGTACATTTAAGAAACTGAGCAGATAGCCGGGGATTTAGCTCAGTGGTTCTGCCGCCTGCCCTGCAAGCGCAAGGGCCCAAGTTTGATCCCCGGTACTGAAAAAAAAAAAAAAAAGAAAGAAACTGAGCAGAGTACCTAACATAGTAAGCCCTCATTAGTTATTAGCTAGTAGATAGGTAGATAGATAGATAGATAGATAGATAGATGGATATAGAGATATCATCGTTCTACAACATGCAATGATACCTATCATCATCAACAATAATGTTTAAAAAAATAACTATTTCCCAGGTTTCTGGGTCAGGGAGTCCATGTCTTAAAAGGAAACAAAATAAATTGATCAAGGTCTAGAAGATAGTAATAGCTGACACACTCAGGTCATCCTGTACAATCACAGCTTCCAGGAAGATGTGACCACTTCTTCATCAGGACACTCACTCACGCTTAAAAGAGCAGGTAAGCAACTATGTAAAGCAGGTGGGAGCAAAATAAGTGTCTTGTGATGTGTGTGGCAAAGACAAAAAGGAAGTAGGCAGTCAAAAAGTAGTAGAAAAGTCACACCTAGGAAATCAGCTGGGCTCTTGGCTAAACTACATTATTCCACTTATTTTTCAATGGCTTCATCCCTTGATTTCCAGCATCTGTGCTCTCCACATCCCTTCTCAAGTTCCTATTTTCACAACAACTTTGCTGTTAGACTACTCCCCAAAACAGGGCTTGTCAACATCTCTACCCATCTTTGGTGTAGTATGTGTATTTTAATAAGGAATTCTACAAAAGGAATGAACATCATCTTCATCACACAGAGACTTTCCCCAGGACCTTTCAAATCATACCACATTTTTCAGGTTCCTGTAGAAGTCTTACTGCTTGGCCAATAAATAAATAATCACAGGGTACAAGTTCACATGTACTTTGAAAATCATTCTCCTCTTCATTAACAGAGTACAAGGTGACCCTTAGTATGCTGAAAACCTCTAGAGATGATTATGGAGACAGGGGAGAGGACTGGAGGAGAGAGCTTAAATTTTTATAAACAAAACATTAAAGTTCAGCTTGTTAAACTAAGAAATCACACATGAATAAGAGGAGCCTCTTGATCAAAGTCCCCATTTCAAATCAATGAGATCCTGACCTTATCTTCCATGTGCTTTGTAAAATAAAAACATAAAAAATAAAGGAACAAATAGAAAAAAGAAGTGTGATTTAAGTATCCAAATGTAGACTAGGGGATGGGCAATTCTTTTATATTGGCCTCCACGAATTGGTAGCTGCCTGCTTTTATCATTGTCCTTTAAGAAGTTAATTATATGTCCCTGAAGTGTTTCCTTAAAAGAAAATTATCTTCTCACAGTTTTTACCACAGCCACCAACCCAGTCACTGATTTATTTGGTATAATTAAAGCATCAACTATCCAGCAAGAGCCAGAGAATATTTGCTTTCCTCTAAAATGCCTCTTCTATGACCCAAGGGGGTGTAGAGGCCCCCTCAGGAATAAGTTTTCTCTCCATCACAAATATTTTGCCACATGTGTTTGTTATGATTGGCTGAGCATGTGGTGACCACTATTTAATTAGGGCAAGATTTAACCGCCTAAGAGATGTGTCTCCTGTTTTCAAGAACTGGCCATCTGAGAGTGCCCTCTCAAATTCAAACCAGGGAAGCCATAATTCTTTCAGTGAAACAGATTTCTATTCATGTGAAAAGGGGGCAATTTTAACATTCTCTAGTGATACATTGGCACAAATAATTTCAAAACTCAGGACATATGTTTTAGAAAATAAAAAAGAATGCTTGTTTTTCTATGACAATATACTTGTGTGTTTCCAGCTGACAAGATTTCATCATGGGTATATTTAGCTGTGATTTCTAAATCAGGACATTTCATTAAAATATGTCAAAGTAAATTACTCATCATAATTTTTAACATAATGTGAATTCCCTACAGAAAATTTTTTTATAATTGTCACCATATGTTTCATTTTTTCCTCAAAACTATTTTCTTTGATTTGCACATTCTTATTTTATAATTCTTCATAAATAAGGGAGATATATCAGCTCTCTTATAATTTGTGTATTATGTGTAACAGAATTGATGTCCTTAAAATTAATGCTGGTTGAAGTATCTTATACCATAAAGTAAATTAATATTAATGGTGCTTGCTCTGAGATGGGTACTTTTCTAGGTGCTTTACATTTATTAGCTTATTTAATTCTTACAACAACCTTTCGAAAAAGGTATTTACTTTACAGGTGAGTAATTTGAGGCTCACAGAGGGCAAATAACTTTCTCCATTCACACTGCAGAACCTGTTTTTAAACACAGTTTATCATTTAGGGATTTTTTTCTTTAAATCGCCAAGCTGGGCTACCTCTTTGAACTCCTATCACTTTATGCAATTGCCACAAAGATATTTCCAATATACCAAAATTACCTTGTCATGTTCCTGTTGACAAACCTCTAATATCCCTCAATGATGGAAATGTCTATGCATTATGCTTTATACTTTATCCATATTTATCTCACTGCATGGCTCTATGTTTGCATAATTCTACCATGAAGAATTATAGATTTGCAAGGACAAAAATCATAGTTTATTGTATTATTATCATTATTTTTGGTACCGGGGATCGAACTCAGGACCTTGCACTTGAGAGGCAGGCGCCGGAACTACTGAGCTAAATCCCCCGCCCTTATTGTATTTTTTTTCCCATTAAGTTTATTGGTATATTTTCGGTATAAAATACAGTTACATTCATCATTGGGATCTTGTACCATTACATGATGTATCTTGGTTCTTTTTTTTTCCCCTTCTCCTGCCCTCCCTTCAACCCCTCCACCTTTCCCTATTTGCAAAGACTTTGTTTCCATTTTTTTTCCTTTTCTCATATTTTTTCTTTTCCCTTTTTTCCTTTCCCCTACCCCTCCGACATCCCCTGCTCCTTTAGACCTTTACTTCCTGTTACACAATATCAATTATACATTTTTTAAAATTACAATATCAAGATCTAGGAGACAATACCACAGGTTTTACAGAATTTAAAAAGATACAGAAAGCATATTACAAAAATCTGTTTTGAAATAAATTTGACAACTTCTAATAAGTACCTTGGAGGACAAATTAATGAAACTAACCCTGGAGGAAATATAAAATT
>NW_004624814.1:7356253-7370377 GCF_000247695.1 Heterocephalus glaber | reverse complement strand
TGCTAGTTCAGAGAGTCCAGGTGGTTGAGTATCAGATTGTTCCATCTCATTTCCCTTTGGGGTTGCTGTAAGTGATCCAGAAGTCTGTTTTTGAGACTTGTTTACATGTCTTCTAATTTCCACGGGGGTGGGGGGTGCTTCTGGCATCTGCGTGGCTCACCTTCTCTGCCCTAGGAGCTTGGGATGGTGGCAGTGGAGCTTCCTTCTGGGTTCTGGGACTGGCTCACCTTCTCTGCCCTAGGAGCTTTGGATGGCGGTGGGGGAGCTTCCTTCTGGGTGCTGGGACCAGCTCAGCTTCTCTCCCTTACTGTATTATTTTAAAGAGTTTTTGTTATAGTTTGTAGTTGCCCTCTTTAATAGTGTTAATTCATAATAGGACTTATTAAATGCTTGTACAATGAAAGAATAGAAGGCTAGTACTGTGGAACCAGTCAGCCATTTGTAAAGAACCCATGGTAATGCCTAAGGGGAAAGTATAATTAGAAACTTTTTGCCATGAAGAGTGTTCAACATTACTGAATTGGCCATTATTTTAAAACGTTTCAAGGAACAGGACTACATAACAGTTCTATTTAAGATAAAATATATCATGAATTCACATTTTTAACTCCAGTTCAAGTTAGGACTGCAAGATATTTATTTAATTTTGTCAGTCTTGTGGGGCTAGAAATCAAACCCAGGGGCTCATGCGTGCTAAGCAGGTGTGCTATTTCTGAGCTGCATCACCAGCTCAACTCCACTGATCTTTGTTTTAGTTACTTTTTCGTCATTGGGGCACAATAACCCACACCCACAAATAAAAAGAAGAATGATTTATTTTGACTCACAGTTTGTAGACGTTGCAGTCTAGTCTGAGCTGTCTTGAAGGCAGAGTGGCACATGGCAGAGGGGGATGGCAGAGGAGAAACAGTTCATGACATATTGGCAGGAAGCAGTGAGAGAAAGATCAAAGGAGGAGAGAGGGAGACCCACACTGACCCACCTCCTCCAACCAGGCTTCCCATCCCAAGATCACATTTAAATAGAAACTTACCAGTGGACTATTTCACTGATGAGTATCATGCCCCCCTGATCCAAGCACCTCCCAAAAGCCCCAGGCATGAGTGCATGAAGCTTTGGGGGGAACATCTAACTGTAAACCATAACAATCTTGATTCATGTCTTCTTACTGCCATGAAAAAACTTTTACTATAAGCAACACCAAAATAAATAACAATTAAGTTTATCCCACAATTATACGCAACAGTATCCATAAAAACACCAGCACTGCCAACAATAGTAAGATTATTGAATACATTTGAAGATATCTCTCAATTCCTTTTGTTCTTAGAGTACATCATGCTAAGGATACAGGGGCAAGTTACTGTATTACAGTATCAATTGAAATATATTTTATTTCTATTTGTATTAAGGGTTGATGTTTAATTTATAAATCTATAAAATATTTAGATTTTTCCAAGGGCAAATCTAACTATATATATATATATATATATAATATATGTTTAGACATATATGTATGTTTCTAAATTTAATTTCCATTCCACCCATCTTATTTTTCTAGATTCCTATTGTTAACTATATTTTTTAAATATTCTAATGTACCATATATTCAATAATAGCAAATATATTATGTTAGGTTTCTGTCACTGTGACACAACACCTAAGGTAAACAACTTAGAAAAGATTTATTTCTGTTCATGATTTCAGAGGTTTTAGCTCATGTTTACTTGGCCCTGTTGCTTGGGTCTATAGTGGCATCCATCGTACATCATAATGAAACACTTTATAGAGGAGATTTGTTCACCTCATGCTGGCTGAGGAGCAAGAAAAGAGGGATGGGAAGGAACTGGGATCCAAATGTCTGCTTCAAGAGTACACCCTGAAGGCTAGAAAATGGCCTCGAACACCAAAAACTAACTGGGGCTACAGAGAATATAAACAACCAAACTCTGAAGTAACCTTATCTTCCATATCTTCTACATTTCCCACACTATATATCTTATAGTAACATCCTTAGAATTTACTACCATAGTCCAGCCATCCATTTGTCCTTTTTATTGGTTTTAATTCATTGAAATCATGAAAGTATAATTCTTTGGTTATTTCATTGGACTTCATTCTCCTATAAAAGGCCCCATGTAAATTTAATAAAATGTTTGTGTTTTTCTTTTGTTAGTACTTGCATTTATTAGTTCTTAGATCCAGCCAAAGATCCTATGAAGAAAGAAGGAGGAAACTGGGGGGTAGAGTAACTTTCTCCCTTACAAAAGTTTGTACAATGTCCCGATGTGTCTTAAAAGCCTTAAAAATTAATTTTCTTTGATGGTCCAGTTAATGTTTTATGAGTCTATTGCAAAGTTTATGGCAATATTTATTCTTAGATTTTTAGAAGAATATTAATAGTGATTATATTTAAATTCAAAAGTTATAGGGGCTGCTATTTCATTTTTTACATTTTAATATGTTACCTAATCAACAATAAAAAAACAAATAATCCAACTAAAAAATGGGTCACAGACTTTAATAAATCCCTCACCAAAGAAACTTAAGGGATGGCAACTAAACAATACAAAATATCAATATTACAGTAACTACAGAAATCTGAATTAAAACAAGATATCACTACATACCATTAGAATGGCCAAAATTAGGAACAGTGGCAATATCAATTACTGATGGTAATGTGGAATAAGAGAAACTTTCATTCTTTGCTGGTGGGAATTCAAAGTGGTACAGTCATTTTGGAAAATAAAATGTGGTTTCTTATAAAACTAAACATATTTTCACTATACAACCCAGAGATTGAGTTTGATATTTTACTCAAAAAAGTTGAAAGTACATCTCACAAAAAGCTATGTGCTACTGTTTAAAGCAGCTTTATTCATAATTGCCAAAATTTGGAAGCAAACAACATGTCTTTTGGCAGGCGAATGGATAAACTGCGGGACATTCAGACAATGAAATATTATTCAGTGCTGAAAGAAATGAACCATCAAGCCATGAAAAAGCATAGCGGAAACTAAAATGGATAGTATTAAGTGAAAGAAGCCAACCTGAAAAGGCTACATAATGTAGGATAAAAATTATATGGCATTCTGGAAAAGGCAAAAGTAGGTTGTCAGTGGATCAGTGGTTTCCAGAGGTTGGGAAGAGAGAGGAAAGAACTGGAGAGACAAGCGTCTCAGGGCGCTGAAATCCATCTGTATAACACGATGGCAAATGCATGTCATTATATATTTTGTCTAAATTTATAGAATGTGCGCCGAAAGTGAACCTAAATGTAAACTATGAACTCTGGTTGATAAGGGTCTGTCAACATAGGTTCATTGATTCTAATACATATGCCATTCTGGAGAGAAATACTGATAATAGGGGATGTCTATGTGTGTGGACAGGAATATGCGGGAAATCTCTGTATTTTCCTCTGCATTTTGTAGCGAACCTTAACTGCCCTAAAAAATAGTCTACTAAAAATTTCACATGAAAGATGCATATTTTATACAAAAAGATGTTATTAATTCATCCAATAAATACGTATTCAGTACCTACTCTGTCTAGACACTAAGGATTTGTTTATGAACAAGACTGACAAGATCCCTACTCCATCAGAGCTTACATTCAAGGAAAGCAGACAGAAAATAAACACGAAGAAAAAGCCCCAGGGGTTTGGATTTCAAGAGCGACAGGAAGAGAGGATTCAAGACGGTCTGAGCAACTGAGGATATGATGTCATTTATTGAGAGGAAGAAAGTGTTGCAAGTGTGCCGAAGTCATTGAGAGGTTATTGTTCAAGTAATACATGTGAAATACACATAGGCAGGAAAGTGTCAAGCTGGCATGGCTGAAATATACTCCGAAGAGCTGTTAATTCCCCATTTCTCTCCAAGCCATGAGAAAGGGAACACTTTATTATGAAAGGTTTGGCTTATCATGTTAAGCACTATTGGCCAGAGAAAATTGGATATTAAAAGATTTCCAGATTCCACAGTTCTTTGCAGCTTCAGGTTTTAATTTCTTAGCTTGCCTGAGATGCTGAACCAAGTGTGGAAGATTTTGATAGGCATTCTATAGGCTCTGTTAACTGAGGTGGGTTTTTTTCACCATTTGCATACATTTTTTTAAAGGTCCAAGGCTCCTCTATCTACAATCATTACCTGCCCCTGGATTATGGACTAACAAATTGCCCTTTTGGTTTGGAAGAAAGAGAACACTTCAAAGAAATAAGCAGTCACCTCCAAATGTTGTGACATCATGCATCTCAGAGTCTTCTTCTCAGTTACTAGCGGATTAATATGATGTTATTAAATGGCAGCCTAGATTGCTGTATCAAATAGATAAATTATGCTAACACATTTAGGTATCTGAAGAAGTATCTTGAACTCCTCACGTCCAAACAGAGAAAGCTTTCAATACTATTTTACATAACAAATCCTTAGAGGCGCTCTCTCTAGAATGTGGTCCCTGCCATCTGTTCCCTTGCCCAGGAATGCCCTTCCCTGGCCTCACCTGGTCTTCTGTTATTGTTCCTTCTATTGGTAATGATCTTTCACAGCACATTTTAGAAGAGGCAGTCACCTTCTGACCCTTCCTGCCTTCTTTCCTCTGACTTCACTGATGTCCCCTTCCCCGAAATCCCTGTTTAGGTTCAACCATACACACAGGAGCTTTCCATGTGCTTCCTTCACTCATAGCTACATCAAATAATTGTTGATTATCAAAGTTCAAAGCACGTTGCTAAGGACAGAGGACACATTGGTAAAGAAAATAGCCTCTGTCTGAACAGAAGAACTTTTATAGTTAATATTCAGTGTTTATTAATTGCATGGATAAATTTGGAAACTATATAGAATCATTGTCACCACCGGGTTGGTCATAAAATATTAACTTTGGTGATTATAATGTCCTGTATGATTATTTCAGGAAAGCATAAAGAAACTCCCCCAAATAAAGTAACTCCCATGGGTCCATTTGCTTAGAATTGTGAAGAGATTAAAACAGCACTAAAAGCAACCAGAATGTGGAAATACATTTTTTAGAAAAGTTAAAAAAATTTCAAAGCACTGAAGCAGTTACCTTTTTCAAGCTTAAATATGTCTTGTTCTGTTTTAGTTTTTACCCTCATGTTTGTACATATGTGCAATACTTTTAAAATCAGAGCCATATTATGTAAAAAACTCAGAATTGTGAAGTCAAAAGATTATATTTTATTACATTCACTATCATTTTAGATCTTTGGGGGCTTGTAATATTGTCTATCTTCAGTTCTCCCATTTACAACAGATACTTGTCTTTCTGTTTCAAAAAACTATTTTGAGGTTTAATTTAGTAATCATAGATGTCAAAGTCAATCAAAACTTAAAATTAACTAGGGAAAGATACTTTGTTAGGGGTGGAATTCTAGCATCACACCTAAAATAACACAAATAATGGCTCACTAAAGTTGTGCAAGTTGTAATTCCAAGAACCTGTGACTATGTTACTTTACATAGCAAAAGAAATTCTGCAGGATTCTTAATGTTGCAAGATTAAGAATCTTGTGATAGGGCCAGGGATTTAGCTCAGTGGTTTCACTGCCTGCTGTGCAAGTGCAAGGACCCGAGTTCAATCCCCAGTACCAAAAAAAAAAAAAAGAAGAATCTTGTAATGGAAGTGACAGACTCCAGGTGTGACATTCCCTTTTTGACCAATCTCTAGTCAGGCTCCTCTGAGCCCTTTCTGTAGACAAGGCCTCACCTTGGCCTGTAAAGACTTGAAGAAAAACTAAAATAGTTTCTAACAGCTCAAGGCCATGTCATTTAAGGTAGCTGTCTCATAAAACAAAAGACTGCCAAAAGAATTTCGTGTTTGTTCCAACCAACACCTGATGGCCTCTACTTCCCAGTTTCCATGCTAGGACAGCAGCCTAGCTTCAAGCACCAGTTAGCAAACCTATGTTTCATACTGACCAACTCCCCTTCCTACTTTTAGTGACGTTTACTTCCCTGACTGTTCAGTCCCCCACCATTCATTCTCTCCTCTCTCTCATTCTGTCTTCACAATGTACTTCTACATTGGGAGGGATCTCAGCTCTTTCCCTACGTTCAGTGGTTATTGAATAAAATCTGTTTCACTGTTTTCACCAATCTCCAGCTATTTTTATCTTTGTCAGTGGCCCAATGTAGAACCACGAAGGTCCAAAAGGGGCACTGGAAGGTCAGCAAGAGAGAAGACATGGTTACTACTGGACAAGGGCAATGAAAGGATTGTCCCCTAGAGCCTCCAGGAGGAATGCAACTCTGTCAACACCTTGAGTGTAGCCTGGAAGGCCCATTTCAGACTATTGACCTCCAAAACTGTAAGATACTAAATTTGTGTTTAAGCCACTAAGTTTGTAGTAATTTGTTACAACAGCAATAGGAAACTAATAGACCATCTGTGCTACATCAGAACAAAACTGTGTTAAGTTCATATAAGAACCCAAGATAGTATTAAAATGGTCATCTACGTGGTTTTTTGATGACCACAGAAGATAATGAACACGCGACAAGTAGTGTTAAATCATGATCATTTTCCTTAATGCTTTTAACAAGGCTGATTCATCTTTACTGAAATTGATTCATTTTATGATTTTTAAGGGAAAATTTTGACTATGATAATGTACTCTTAATTATCTTTTTTTATAGGGGCAATATACTAAAAGTATATGCTGTCATCCTCCACAAGCTTCTTATGAAATCCTCAAAATGTTGCTCATGTTTGCTTGGTGTGCTTACCTACAGAAGGGAAAGAATGATAGACTTGTCCTAGAGGATGGAAAGATCAGGCAGGCAGGAATGAAGAATTATGTGTTGCCTCTCTACTGGAGTCCAGATGTTCTTTCTTTCTTTCTGTCTGTCTGTCTTTCTTTCTTTTTTCTTTCTTTCTTTCTTTTCTTTCTAGCACGTAGCAATTGTACATATTTATGGTGCACAGAGTAATATTTTAATACATGTATTTAAAGTTGTCTGGTCAAATCACAAAGGTCCTTCTAATTATCACTCTCTATTCCTAATCATTTCTTTATATTTTGAGCCTTCAAAGTTTCCTCTTCTAGTTCTTCATAAAATATATATCAGGTTATTGTGAACTATAGTCACCTTGTTACCTCAAAGAGCAACAGCTTGGCATTACAGTCAAGTGTTACAACTATCAAAAGATCTCTGAAGGTGAAGAACCCAAGAGGCACTCAGAGAGATGGATGGAACCTTTCATTATGCCAGCAGCCCCAGAGGAGTTTGGACTCTGAAGACTGAGCCCCAAACAGAAATGAAGGCAACTTTATATAGAGATCTACAGGGCAGGGGGGTTGGGTTCATGTGCCAGGTGAGCATGTTTACAGAAGTGGAAGACCAGAGTAAACAGAACATCTTGGAAAATTGGGTCAGAACGTATTGAAACATAGAGTAGGAACATCTTGCAGATTATACAGCTCCATTTCCATTTAGGATGCTTGAACAGTTACATTTGCAGTGCAGGTAGCTTTAGCAAAACATCTTATGATTCCTGGCAAAAACATTGGGGGGTGGGGTGGGAACAGACAGAAACCTGCCATGTTGTGCATTATTTCTTTATCACTAAAATTTGTTGCTCTTAGGTAAATGTATCTTGATATCTGTTATACAACCTTCTTCTCTCCATGGGTACCACCCATACCCAGCATTTAGTAATTACTCATCTACTGAAAGGCAAAATATAATCACTTTCACTACTGGTTTCTTTCCTATTTTCTAATTTACTGCTTTGAAAAATGTCCATAGTTAATATTATTAACATAATTCAGAATATGCATCTGTTTCAAGTTTGTCAGATATCAAGATCATCAATCTCATATTTCTCTAATATTCTGAAATGAATGCTCATTTTTTTGTATCCAGGAATTGAACCCCGGGCCTTGTACATGCTAAGCATAAGCTCTACCACTGAACTACACCCCTACTCCCTTAAATATATTCTTTTGAGTCTTTAATGGTACTGCTGGCCTCTCATAGAGTGGTTTCCTCAAGACACACTTAATACAAACAGACTGTGCTCCCTTCTACTCTGTTGCATTTTTGTTGGTCACACCTAGGGAGAATAACTGCAAAATCTCTTGTTTTGGGGACTCTTCCTGATGTCAGTCTAGATTCCGGGATACTCACAATACAATGTAGAAGAAAATTTGCAGCAAGGGAAATGGAAATTATTTTTCAGGGAACTCAGTTTTGTCACCATTAAATCATACTATGAAATGGTTTTGGATTGGAAAGATTCCATGTCTGCTACGTTGGTCCCACAGCTCCAACTGGGAATTTTCCTTCAAATTGTAAACATCCTTTAGCTTAGTTTAAATTTAAATTAATTTCATAAGAAAAAAAGTAAATAAAAATATTGTTCCAACTGTAAGTTTGGAAGTGTCTCTGTTTCATCCTTTTGTGGATTTCATAATGACAAAATTATATTGACTCTGTAAACAGCACTTCTTTTTTAACAGATGTACATGATACACATGGTTGAGAAAAAGAAAACAACTATGGTCTCAGCTCCATTTGTAGTGAAATAATGTCTCTAAAATTACCATTAACATTCTACCTTGTTTGGTGACAAATCTTGCAAAAGCAAAGGCTAAATGAATAAATTTGTTACTTTAAGTTGTGGAAGTTTATTATTGATATTTCTCCTCACAATATCTTAATCTTTGATTAACAGAGGGTTGCATCCTAAATTAATTAAAGAAGACCCAGTAGGAGAAAACAGAACTGGTCAACTTAATTGCAAAGCATTGGATGTCACAAGTCACTGGAAGACTTTGCCTTTAAAGAAATGTAAACTACTTTTCTAGAAAGTCCAGTTACTTTGGTTCTCCATCATGGTTTGAGCAAATGAGGCATTGGCTCATATCTTATTTTTACAAAGAGCCTGTAAGTATCTAAATTGCTAATTTTATGTAAGTACTTTAAAGACAATAAAATATATATGATGTGGTTGACAACAATTAACTGTACATTTCAAAGTAGCTAGCAGAGAGGATTTTGAAACTCAAAGAAATAAGTATTTGAGGTGATAGATATACCAATTACTTTGCTCTGATGGTTAAACATTGTAGGCGGACATTGAAATATTACACTGTACCACAGAGTATGCACAACTATTATGTGGCAATTAAAATTTTTTTATTCAGAAAAATAATATGGCATAGACTTGTACTTCAAGGAATGGAAGACCAAGCCTTCTACTGAAGACAACTAGAAAAACTGGATAAATTTTTTAAAAACAAAGTAAAACAAACAAAAACTTCTTGCAGCTATGGGTATAGCTCCTTGGAGGAGCACTTCCTTAGCAGACCCAAAGGCCTGGAATGGATCCACAGCATTACAAACAAACAAACAACCACTCCCCAACCTCAACCCCCCAAAAAGAATCTGGTTGAGGGAACCAGAAAGGATAAGAAAGCTGTGACATGGCTTTCCAACAAAGGTAGATCTTATAATTTAAGTTATAGCAAGAAGATACAATATTTTCAATAGCATGGGGTTTTTTAGTGGTGAAAAACCTACTGATCACATATTTAAAGAGGCTAATAACAACCACAATTCAGAGATTCTTAAAACTATGTAAATCAATCTGTTTTGGGAAGGAACTCAGATCATGTGACACATATGCACTTAGCACATCTAACATAGATGATGTGGTTCTTGACACTTTGTATAACTTCACTTTAATTCATCTTTTTCTTTGTCATAATTTAGCAATTTTAGCTTAAGATAAACTTTGCTTTTATCATTAGCTTGCAATTTATTTCTATGATTACTGAAAGGTAACATTATTTCATTTAATTTTTATTTTACTTTTGGAAGTTCACCCAATGGAGTTCTAGATTTAACATTTTCATCAGTCCCCAGCCAATTACATCATTTTTTAAAGCTTCAGATGATTCTAAAGTTCATACAGTACTTAAAATCACTAAGTCACACTCTAGGTCTTAAAAGAAAAAACAGAAAAACTGGTTTAGGATAAAAGGATGTTTTTCATGTTAGATTATCCTCTCATATAAACCAACCTGCTAACTGAAGCAATGTTTGGGTTGTAATGATAATAAAAGTTATCTTTATAACCAAGATAAAGGTGTTATGCTTTAGCAGAGTTTCTGCTGTATCTTTTCATTCTGTAAAGATGTATTGGGTACCGACTATAAGGCAGGCTGTGTGCACTGGAAATAAATGAATCTTATGGACCAGAGGAGGAGCCAGACATTAACCAGATAGTCACACATATTAGCAGCTAAGAAAGATCTTAGGCCAATGAAGAAACAGTACAGAATTCTCAGAGAGAATGAACAGGATTCTTCTGGCCTAGTCAGAAAGGGAAGTTTGGGTTTACATTGAGAAAAAGATGAAAGGAGGTGAGTGAGTACCACACCAAAGGAAAGCGTGTACAATGTCCCTGAGTTGGGAAGTAATGCAGGGTAGCACTTTTCAAACTTTAACCTGCAGAGAATTGTCTGAAGGGTCTTCTTGAAAGGCAGTAGATCTAAAGTGGAACTGGGGGAAGGGTCTTTGTTTCTAAGGAGTTCACAGACAATACTGATGTTACTCATCCACAGACTCTGAGTAGCAAGAGAACTGAATCAATTTCCAAGCAACTGGACCACAGAGTCCAGAAGTGGGACAGAGCCATCCCATACTGTAGGCGGCATATGTCATTAGTCCCATCAGTGTGACATTCCATTCACTTTTTAAAAACATTGATAGCTATTATCTCTCATTAATAGTATTTTCCACTTTTCCCATTTCTTAGAGCCTCCACTTCCATGTTGAACATGGAAAGTATCATTTTTCACTTCTCCCTGATTTTAATGGAGATGCTTCTAAAATTTCACAGGGGAAGGAGACTTTGGCAATAGCAGGGAAGAGAAACACTGAGGGAGGATCTTGGAGGCCAGGGCAAAATTTTATTTTCTTCTTGGATTTTTTTTTTTTACTTTAGAGTCATTTAGAAGATAGCTTCTGTTTTCCAAGTGTATGATTTTTTTAATTTGACAAATTTCAACATTCACTGCATTAAGGAAAATGAACATACAACTCACTAAAAGCAATTAAAAACCTAAGTGGGTCTCAAATTAGGCATAAAAATGAACCAACTATGAAATATTATTATATATTAATTCTGTAAGTTAAAATGTAAAGAGTTTAATATTCTTAACAACAGTGAAAGCAAAGTGTTAAAATATACTTATCATCGCAGTATTCTTCATTTCTTTGTATAAATTTGAGTTTGCATCTGGCATCACTTACCTTTATCCTAAAGAATGTCGTCCTTTATAAATATTTTTTTCAGTACTGGCACTGGAACTCAGGGGTAATCCACCACTGAGCTACACCTCGAACACTTTTTATTTCTTATTTTGAGACAGGATCTCACTAAATTCCCCAGGCTCCCCCTTAGTAGCTGTGCACTACTACACATAGACTTTATATTAATTATAATACAGGCAAGCCAATGGTACATTCTCTCAGATTTTGATTGCTTGAAAATACTTTTATTTAAACTTTATTTTTGTTTTTTGTTTGTTTGTTTGTTTTTGGTAACGGGGATCAAATTCAGGACCCTGTGCTTGCAAGGCAGGCAGTAGAACCACTGAGCTAAACCCACGGCCCTAAACTATTTTTGAAGAATCTTTCCAATGGATATAGGATTCTAGATGGATATGTTTTTTAATTTATTTTCACTTTCTTTTAACATAACCTTTCTGTTAAAACATTTTGTTTTTCTGATTTTGGGTTTGTATTATTTCTGATGAGAATTCAATAATACTTCTTAATTTTGATCTCCGTGTGCAGTGTCCCTTTTCTCTGAGTTCTTTTATGATTTGTTACTTATTGTTGGTGGCCTTCAGCAGCTTTATTGTGCTAGGCCTTCATGTGTGTAGTCTTTTTGGGGGATGAGGGGATTATTCTGTATACATTTCACTGAGCTTTTCAAATTTGTAATTAGATCTTCTTCATAAAATCAGGAAAATTTTGGACACTATTTCATTGAATATGTTTTGTTTTGTCCTCCCTGTACTTCAGTTTGAATCATTTCTAATGCCCTATCTTCTGCTTCCCCAATCCTTTATTCTATACTATCCAACTGATCTTAAACTCTTCCAGTGCATTTTTCATTTTAGATATCACATTTTTTAGTTCCAAAAGTTCTACTGTAGGACCTAAGTCTCAGTTGTTAGGCATGGCACAAGAAAACATGATTCATAAAAGAAATAGTTGCTAAGTTGAATTTCATCAACATTTAAAATGTTTACTTTGTCAAAGATCTGTTTAAGATGATGGAAAGTCTAGGTATGGACAGGGAGAAGATATTTTTAAACCACAAAGGATTTATATTCAGAATGCACAGAGAACCAGGCATGGTATGCATCTGTAATCTCAGAATTCAGGAGGCTGAGGCAGAAGATTCCCATGAGTTTGAGGCCAGCATAGGCTACATAGTGAGTTCAAGGCTATCCTGAACTACATAGTGAGACCCTGTCTCAAAACCAAAAAATTAGAGGCAAGCGTGGTACCACTGAGAACATATAAATATATATTGTGATTTTCATATAAGAGAAACCATACAATATTTAAGCTTGTGTGTCTGAGTTACTTCACTTAACATTATGGTGTCAAAGTGCATCCATTTTCCCACAAATGACTCAAGTTTATTCTGCTTTATGACAGTGTATAAATATATAAGTTGTGTATAAATGCCATATTTTTTAATCCATTCATCTGTTTTACATGTTTTATATGTTTTTGCCTAGTAGTCTTGTAATCAATCTGTATATATGATAATATATGTTATAAAGTCTTATAAATAAATAAATGAATGAATAAATTTATTCATAAATAAATGAATATGGTACTGGAAAAAAAAAGGTGGTAGAGGGATGGGAAAACAGGAATTGAAATATTTTATGTACATGTACCAATTCCCTATAGTGAATGTAATTATTCATTATGTACTATAAACATGTGGTAATGAAAGTCAAAAAATAATGTGTTGGAGAAAATGGCTAATGTGAAAAAAATAAAACTATGACTGTTTATATAAATAAAATACAAAAATTAGAATGTATAAATAAATTTCAAAATGCAACAACAAAAATAAATCCATTAGAAAAGCCATGAAGATACATTTTCTTGAAAAGGTTATGATACTAAGGACTCACTACCTGATGTGCATAGAGGTGAATATGATGGCACTGGGTTTTTGTAAAAGAAAGAGCTTCATTGAGAGGCCAATCAGCTGGGAGAACAGGAGCAAAAGCTCAAATCCACCTCTTCTGTCACTTGGTACTAAGGAAATTCACAGGAAGGAGAGAAGCTGTTTGTTGATTATATGGCAAGAAGGGGTTTTTTGTTTATTTAAATTAATTTTATTGGTACATTTTAGGTATACAATATAATGACATTCATCATTGGAGATTTGTGCCATTACATAATATATATTGATTGTTATTTTTCCCTGTTCCCCTGCCCTCCCTTCAATCCTTCCACCCCTCTCTATTTACAAAGACTTTGTTTCCATTTTTTCATTTTCTCATGTTAATTCCATTCCCTTCTTTCCTTTCTCCTACACCTCCCTCTCCCCTACCCACCCACTTTGTGCCTTTTCCTTCTATTTCATATTCTGCATTATACATTTTATCCTTATTTTCACTATCAGTTTCTCATACCAGAGAAACTATTCTGTATTTACACATGTGTTTTCCAAGTTTTAGCTATTACAAACTGTGCCACTAGGAACATAGGTGCACATATACAGTTGTGTTATGATTCTTTTAATTCCAGCAGGGGAATAGCTGGGTCACATGGGACCTCTAAACCTGTTTCTTTGAGGTATCTCCATACAGTGGTTGCACTAGTGTACACTCCTAACAACAGTGGAGCAGTGTTCCTTTTCCTCCACAGCCCCACCAGCATTTGTCATTGGTTGATTTCTTGATAGCAGCCATTTTTTCTGGGGTAAAGTGAAATGTCAGGGTTGTTTTCATTTGCATCTCTCGAATGACAAGTGATTTTGAACATTTTTTCATATGTTTATTTGCTCTTTCTACTTCTTTGTCTGAGAAATGTCTGTTCATTTCAGATG
>NW_004624814.1:7333442-7352179 GCF_000247695.1 Heterocephalus glaber | reverse complement strand
AGTTCAGTGGGTCCAGGTGGTTGAGTATCAGAATGTTCCATCTCATTTCCCTTTGAGGTTGCTGTAGGTGATCTGGAAGTCTGGTTTTGAGACTTATTTACTTGTTTTTTTGTTTTGACTGGTGGCGGGGGGCTCTTGGTGCCTGTATGGATTATCTCCTCTGAGCTGGGAGAGGTGGGATAGGGGCCAGGAGCAGTGGTAGGGATGGTGACCCAAAAGCCCTTTCCTGTAGGCTGGGAGCAGTGGGAGGGATGGTGGCCAGGAAGCCCCTTCCTCTGGTCCAGGAGCAGTGGGATGGCAGCTCAGAAGCCCCTTCCTCTGGGCCAGGAGCGGTGGGATAGAAGGTGGCCCAAAAGCCTTTTCCTCTGGGCTGGGAGCAGTGGGAGGGATGGTGGCTGGGAAGCCCCTTCCTCTGGACCAGGAGCAGTGGGACTCATTACCATGGTCTGGTAGTCTGGTGCCCTCTTGTTCTTTGTAGTGTGGATCCAGGTGGCTGTACAGAGGAGTGGGGGGTGGAGGGTGTCCAGTGGATTGTTGCTGGGGTGTGGGCTGATTCGGTGTGTTCCACGTGACTCCCGACCTCGGTAGGGTGTTGGTCAGAAAACCTCAATTTTAGAGTTCTGAAAATTTTGAAAAATGAATGAGGTCCATAATATATAAAATAATATCTGGAAATCACTTCTGGAGTAGCCTAATAAGAATCTCTAAAAACAAGATCCTCCATAAAATTTATGAGAATGCTGGAAAATTATAAAGTCAAGTTTTCCAGAATTCTATAAATTAACTAATGGCTTGCAGCAACATAAGGAACATTTGTGAAGATTACAAACTCACCAATAAAGAGATGAATAATTCAATTTGAAAATGTGAAAGGCTTTGAGTAGATATTTCTCCAAAGAAGTTATAGAAATGACTGATAAGTAAACTTAAAAAGATCAGCTGCATTAGCCAACGGAAAAATAAAAATCAAGCTCACAATGACATTATTTTAAGGTCACTAGAATGGCTATAATAAAAAAGATTCAAAATAGCAAATATTGGCAAGGATGAGGAGAAATTGGAACCATCATAAATTGCTGGTAAAATGTAAATTGCTGCATTTTGGAAGAAAAATTCATCCTCACAAAAAATTAAACAGGATGAAGGTAAAGATCAGTGGTAAAGTTTTGGCTAAGCACATGTGAGGCCTTGAATTTGATACTATGTGTTCACACAAAAACTTGTCCCTGATTGTTTATAGCAGCCTTATTTATAATAAGCAAAAAGTGGAGAAACTAAACGTTTTTGAGTGATGATGAGTAGATAAACAAAGAGTGGTATATTCATAAAATGAAGCATTATTCAGCAATGAAAAGAACCGAAGTACTAATATATACTGCAACATGGATGAACCTTGAAAATATTATGCTAAGCGAAAAAAAGGGGCAGACACAAAAGGACATATAATGTATGGCTCTATTTTTATGAAGTATACAAAATAAGAAAAATCCATGGAGGCAGAAATTAGATTCCTGATTGCCAGAAATCAAGAGGAAGAAAAACTGAGGAACAATGAATATATTCTAAAGTTGTATAGCAGTCATGGTTGTTCAGCACTGTGAATATACTACAAATTCTTTATCATATACAATTTAGAAGAGTTGAAAGGAGGAAAGGGGAATAAGAAAAAAAGAAGAATCAAGTTATATCATGTACAGGCACAAATTCCCTAAGATGAAATGTTATTATTATGTATATCTAAAATGTGAAGGACCCTAGTTAGCAAGACAGACTCCATATTGCTGCTTGACCACCTGCCTGCCCTTTAGATGAACTCAGAAGGAGGAGGCTTAGAAACCTCCTCCCCTTAGAGAGTCTCTTAGAAACAACAATTAATCAACTATTGTTTTACAAATGTTCTAACAGCAGGACGTTCCGCTTCTGTACCTTTTGCTTGCTTTACTAGTTCTATCCCACAGGGGGGCCTAGAAACTGTTGGCCTCAAAGGTGTATAAAACATGTTTGTCTCCCCCCAGTCGAGGCTCCAGTCCGATGCTCGGCTCGGGTCCTGGCCGGTAATAAACTCCTGTGTGGATTTAATATTGGTCTCTGGTTGGTTCTCTCTCACTGGGTGTAACAAATGTACCAATAAAACTAATAAAAAACCAAAAAATGACATATTTTGTTATGTGTATTATATCTCAATAAAAGTATTTTTTAAAGTAAAAGAAAAACTATGGCTTAACTTGAACACATTTGGTAGCAAAATGTAACCACTATCAAACTGTGTGTTTTATTCATGACTCTCCATATATCTTCCTGCTGAAATATTAATTCATTTCTTTATCAGTGCTGTCCTGACTCTGTTTTAAGTGTTACAAAATGTGTTCATTAGGGCTGAGGATTTAGCTCAGTGGTGCTGCCGCCTGCCTTGCAAGTGCAAGGTACTGAGTTCGATCCCTGGTACCAAACAAAACAAAACAAAATGTGTTCATTGTTTCACATTCTACAGTTCTATAAATTCTGAATTCTTAATTTTGAAACACAACTGGTTCCAGCAGTTTTTTGAGGGGTTTTTTTTGGTACTGAGAATTGAACTCTGGTCCTTGTGCTTGCACAGCAAGCAGCAAAACCACTGAGCTAAATCCCCGGCCCACCCAGCATTTTTTGACTAGGAACCTAGTCAAGGTCTAGGAACCTAGACTGTTATTGATAATCACTAGCATAATAATAAATACTGACTCTCAATTTTGGCTTCCCACTTACATCTCAACAGCAGAGAGAACAAACACATCCACGTTTAATGAAAAGGCGAGTATGGGAATAGTTGGCCTGAAAACACCCTTAGACACTTACAACAAATGGAATATTTATGCAAGTGACTTAAAGTTGGTTTGTAAAGCAAGTTTGGTATTTAACTTGCAAGATTAACATCTTAGAGTTCTTTATTGATATTTTCATCATCTTCTGTTTTTAAACATGGCCACAAAGAAACTTTAGCACCTCCAAGAAGCGCTTAAAACTTGGTTTTTTCCCCCCACTGTGAAATCTTTTTTAATGGGACCAAGAATTTTTTTAAAAATGCAAATACCTGTACAAAGTGTACCTTCTGGTGCAAAAACCTCCACCATAACCTGTGAGAAAACTAAGGTTTTTCTTAATGAGTCATCAGTGGAATGAGATCTGAGACAATGAAATAGTGTAAGTCAATGTTTCTTTACTCTTGGAAAAATAGGCACTGTGGTACTATACACACTGATGCAAAACTAAAACCACCTCCATGGGCCCTTGGACAATCATAACGGATCATTAGCAATTTGTAGTCTATACTTTTGAAAATGCTAGATTGTGGTTTAACAACAACAACAAATTCCAAGAAGATGATCTCTTTTTCAGTTTGCCTCTTGTTGGAAATGGAAAGATATAAACCAATGGTCCCTGTACCAGCAGCATTTGCAACCCCTCTCTTGTGAGAATGTGAGTTCTGGGGTCCCATCACAGACCTGCTGAATCAGAAACTCCCACTTGGGATTGAGAAGGCAGTTCATGCTTTAACAAGCCTTCCAGGTGACTATGCTGCATGCTAATATCTGAGAACTACTGGCCTATGCAAATATCCCAATACTGTTATAATCCATCATATATTTGGAAAATGCTTCACATAGCATTACCCTTTAGAAAATCATGCTACATATTCAGTGCATATTAAAGGCTGTGAGTAGACCTGCAGTAAAGGAAACTGATGAAAGCAAAGGAATTCAGGGCTTAAGTTGGGGCTTGACAACACTCCCAGAGCAGCTTTTTTCTTTCCAGGAGATATAACTGCAGTATGCAGAGACCAAATCTGTTTTCCTTTTAAGCAGAACATTTAAAATTCTTTTAATGATCATTTGTGCACTTTTTTTTCTTTGCCTTGCTATGCAGCTATTGGTCTTTATGTAGGGCACATCTGCCTGCCTCTCATGCGACATGGTAAACCGCTCCAGTCCTCAGAAGACCCACATGATTTGGCAACCATTCCCTGTGGAAGGGCTTGATTTTAATCCTCTGTTTTCCACAAAGGAAAAGCAAGGATATGAGTCCAACCAGAAACAAGTTGCAAAGACTCAGAAGCTGGCAACATTGGGGTTCATTAGCAATATTCTGAAAGGGCCAAAGGAACCAAGAGTGGAACATTCTCTCTCTCTTGTTCTTTTCTTTTTCATTGTATGATATTTCCTTTTTGTTGAACTTCACATTCACTCTTTGACCATTAAACATCTGTTTAAAATTAAGAAAATAATTTGAGATGGAAGATTCTGATAATTAAACTGTGTTTACTAAACAAGCAAACAAATATACTTTCTTTAACCCCAGGCTTAAAACCTCAGCCTCAAATTGAACTTGAAGAAGTTGTCAAGCCTGGTTGCATTATCATACCATAAGCATGCTCTATTTAGCCAACAGTTCTACCTCTCATTCTCAGAAATGTCTGTCACACTTTGACCACTGACCTAATTGTTGCCTCCATTATAAATTCTTTCTTAGTTTTTTTCTTTGCGTCAAATTTCTCTTTTAATTTACTCTATGCTTTTATTGTGTTTTACTGTATTGCCCTAAATTTTCTAAAATAATCTATAATGAAAAGTTAATTAACATTCTCTCCTTTATTTTTTATATAAATAATAACCAAGTCCTTTTTTTTTTCCTTAATGTGCTTCATAGCTTAGCAAATAGTACAGCATCTACTATGTTTGCTCTGCGTCAGGCAATTTAAATATACAAAATTATTATATCACTTTTAATCTCAACTCTAGGGCAATTTGAACAAACAGATAGTGAGAGTAATGGATTTTAACCCATTTAATAAAATGGGTTCATTCTGAAAATATAAGTAAATACATTGAGAAATTATTCCTTTTAGTAGAATTCCAATGAATAAATGTAGAAAGAATTAAGAAAATAAGAAATTACTATTTGTCAAACATCATAGTAAGTTTAGGTAGAAAATACTAGTAGAGGCTAACATGTATATTTAATTTGCAATATATCTATTAATTACAAAAGTAAAAAGAATAATTTTACCATGGAGAAACCAAGTGAGCAACATGGTATGATGTTGAGAAGAATATAGATATTGGGAAATGGGAAGAAAATGTTCAAATGGGAAGGAACAGGGGAGGGGGAAAGAAGAAAGGAAGAAAGGAAGGGGCAATAAAAAAATGAAAATTAGGAAAACGTTGAAACAGAGCTTTTGTACATAAGGAGAGGAGGCGGCTTGAGGGAAGGAGGGATGGGAAAAAAGAGAGAGCAGACAGGTGCAAATTCCTTATGATGAGTGGTGTCATTATGTATGTCTAAAATGGACCAATAATGTTTTGCGATAAAAAACAAAACATGATACCTTTAAATAGTATCTTTTTATTAATACTCTTTCAGTATGCTTTGAAATATATGAAGCTGCATTTTCCTCAATCAAGCTTTTTAATTCATGCAAATCATAATACGTTTTTCTATTATGATATGAATTATTTTCACACACAAAAGGAAAGAAAAGAAAAGAAAAAGTTTTCCATTGTTAACATGAGTGAGTAGTAAGCACAGTGGCCCATAGGCCACAATAGAGTTCTATAGTAAAATACAGTGTATATTAATTTCCTGCACATGTTAATACAGGAGATATAAATTTTAAGTGACTGTCAATGGCAACATCAAATAGACAAGAAGTCACAACACTAACTTATATTTGGAGCAAAATGTAGAAGGGTAGGAGGGTTTTATCTATTGATTTTGGTGAGGTGGTAGATACATTTATTTAACCCTTCAATGTTTTCTTAAGCACTGAAGCCTGAGATATGACAGAAATGGACAAGATGTGAGCACTATTGTTAAGAAGCACTCAGGTGTGTGTGTGCGCGCGTGCGCTCGTGTGTGTGTGTGTTTGTGTGTGTGTGTGTGTGTGTGTGTGTGTGTGTGTGTGTGTGTGGCTATGGCTCTGTGCCGGGAATGGTGGGGTATGCCAAGGAATAAAGGGTTGTACCTGGAAGATGTAGTTCACATAGGGCTATTGCAGCACATAGATGAAGCAGCTATCCTAGAAGGCTTCCAGGTGGGAAGGACATCTAAGTAGAGGCTGGAAAGGTCACAATTGCTACATATATTTCTTTGACTCCTCTAGGAATGCCAGTACCTTTATCACAATCAGCTGCCTCCTTGAACCTCTATTGAAATAAGAAGTCATGGAGTAAGTAGGAAAGATCCAGCTATGAGAAGGGAAACAATAAGCACAAAGAGAAATGCAATTGAGAGAGAGCAGGGACAACTGAGGAAAGCTTACAGGTTTAGTATGGCTGGTGTAGACGGCTAGGGGAGAGGAGAAAGAGACAAGGCAGTAGGGTAAACAAGTGCCAGACCTGGAAGGACCTTGTAGCCCGCGCTGAGGTGGCGGGACACTGTTCAGAGCACAAAGCACCATGACTGTGTATAGATGAGTTTTGGTTTCAGTGAAACCTTCAGTAGTTTGCAGTTTTGTTTTTGGACCCTCATGAAAGCAACTTCCTTCTCACCATGCCACCCCAAGGATATTAGAGATCAGCCCAATTTGCTGAACTCTGTGGAAAGTGCTGATCATTACATGTATTCCAGGGTGGAGGCCAAAGGAGGTTGTCTTGAGAGAGTTAGAACATTAGCACTCGGAGACTCTGACCCCAGGCTCCTTTCCCTTGTACTAGAAATTGGCTCTGCTCTCGAGTTCCAAAATTTGTGGTGAGCAAATATCCTCAAAAAATAATGGTGAGATTAATCTTTAGAAAATGTAATGCTTGTGGGATGAATGATTACGATTGGTCACCGTAATATTGGAAGATTTCTAAAATCTGAAAGTTCAGGATGTTTGGTTGGCTAAGCTGAAAGGACATAACACTACTCAGAGATTTATTTTTCCATTCAACTTCTTTTTACCAGTTGCCACAGGCATTTCATAAAATTACTTACCAGAAATAGAAATGCTTTTCAACTTTATCTCAGGGGTGCACACTGCTTCACCAGAAAAAAAATCAATTTACATTTTACCAGTTTGCAAGATTTCTGTATTCATCTAGCTATGCTAATTGCTCTTTACTTTTTTAATCCTTCTGAATTTCTATAACGTAATTAAAGTTTATTTGTGGTTCAAGGCATAGTCTAATGCAAGGAAGAAGAGAGGGGATGCATTATTCATAGTTTTTCAGTGATCCAGTCTTTTTTCTTGGGATGGATCTGCCATAGAGGAACAAGTTTTTTTCTTTCAGTTTCCATGTGAAGATTTGAAATAGCTGATCCTACATTTCTGATTGATGTCAATAATTTTTATTATTATTTTTTGCAGTGCTGACAATCAAGCCTAGGGCCCACTGGATGCTAGGCAAGTGTTCTACCACTCATCTATACCCTGAACCTTATTTCAGATGATTTTTGCAGTAGTTTTTCATTCCCAGATTTGGTGGTAGGTTATCATGTGGATATTGGGTGGACATTGTCATGACTCTTACATTCATATCATTAACAATTAATATTAACAATTAATATCTAAGTCATTTGGGGCTGCTATAATGAAGTCCACAGAC
The DNA here is from genome assembly GCF_000247695.1 of Heterocephalus glaber. The sequence continues at coordinate 7,344,617 of NW_004624814.1, read as the reverse complement.
TGGGTGGCTTATAAACAACAGAGATTTATTTTCAACAGTCTAGAAGCTGGAAGTCTGAGGTCAGGAGGCCAACATAGTTGAATTCTGATGAGGAGGAACCTCCTCCAAATTGCAGACAGTTGACTTTATATTGGACCCCTTACAGGGCAGAAGAAGGACTAGAGAATGCCCTGGGGTTTCTCTCTCAGTAGTGGAACACTAACCTCATTCCTGAGAGCTTTACTGTCATAGTCTAAATTACCTCCCCAAATCCCTTATCTTCTAGTACCATCACACTGGGGATTAGGATTTCAACATGAATTTGATGGGGACACAAAAATTTAATCCATGATACTTGTTTTCTCAAGAAGGGGGAAGGAGTGAAGGAGAAGGGAAGTAAAGAGAATTAAGATGTGTTATATACATGTACCAACTCCCTATATACAGATCATATTTTTGTGAAAAAACCAATTTTGTGAATTCAGCTTTCCCTCAAGGTCTGACCAAGGAGTTGGATAAGGTGAGAGAATGTGGAGAATCTAGATGAGACTTTTTGATGAAATTCTATAATGTACCAATGAACTCTTGTGGTCTCATCCTCTGCCATGCCTACCTCTCTGCTTACTATTGAATTGGTCAAAATCTAGACATGACTCCTTTTCCCAAAATGTAAAATCATAATTCAGCTGAGGATGTAGCTCAATGATAGAGTATTTGCCTAGCACACTTGAGGCCCAAGATTCCATCTGCAGCATGGGGCGGGGGGAGAAGCCTGGGTTATCCATTCCCTAAAACAAACCATGCTAAAGGTTGATACTGTAGTTATAGTTAACAGTTTCAATGCTTTTTTAAATACTGTTGTTTTCACTTGGATATTTGTTTATATCTAAATATGCAAATCAAGGGAAAGTACAAAATAATACTCAGGTTACATATGAGAAATAGACCCAGTTAGACTTGACCTGAGGCAAAAGTTTATGATCTTAATGTGATTAGCTGCTCCTTCTGAGAAGCATTTAGAATTCTACTTGATAGATTTTAAAGAGTCTAAGTGCTCCTTCTAAGTTCTCCCACCGTTGTGTGTCAGCCCTGTAAGCAACTTAATAACCTGTAAATTTTGGTCCCTCCGAGTCTGATGATTTTAGACTTTATTTTCTTATACAACAGATAAGTCATTCAACAGACTTTCTCAGAGAGCTTTTCTCTTATAGCAGTCTAGAAATAAAAATGTTTTTCACATTTATAATGATTTTCTCTAAGAAATTTCTTTAGAGAGATATTTTTAATGGGACATGGCAATGTTGACACTCAAATTTGTTACTCCATTGAATCCTTGATTCATAGGTTTGTTTCCTGTAAGTGGCTTTTCAAAATCAGAATGCAGCCTAAATTTTCTTGATGCAACAAAGCAGAAAAAGGATGTCCAGGTGAAGTTCTAGGAGCAAAGGGAGAAGGGAAGTAGTTCAAGCCAGAAGACATAAAGTGATCTGTTGCTCAAAAGTTTTGGTAGTTTGTTGACCAATTTCCGATTATTCCTTCAGTGAGTCACCCAGGCCAGCAGTCAAACTTGTCAGTCACATTGCTGAATTTACTCATTAGGGTTTTTTTTATATAAATTCTTTTATTGGTACATTTTAGGTATACAATTCGTTTACATTTATCCTTGGGTGTTTGTACTTGTACATGATATATCTTGGTTCTTATTTTCTCCCCATTACCTGTGAAGGGCGTACTCATTACTTTTGAGAGGAATAATAGACCAGCTTTGATAGGATCACTCTGACAGAGGACCCAAGCCTCAGAAGGTTGGTGGTTGATGGGAAATGACAGGGGGGTCTGTTAAGGAGTGAAGGGAGATTCAAAAGTCAGGACAAGCTGGGGATCTAGCTCAGTGGTTCCAGCGCCTGCCTCCAAAGTGCAGGGTCCCAAGTTTGCTACCCTGTACCAAAAAAATAAAAAAGTCAGGACAATTAGAAAACCCTAGAGGCAGCTTGATGTACCCTTGAGAACAGCTGCTCTTTGGCTAGCTCTGTAACTGTTGCCCTAAGAATCAAGGGTGAGTTGTCATACTGTCTCTCCACTTTTTGGAAGATGGGCTTATTTAATGGAACTTGACTTTTGGAAGACAAAATGTAAACTTCTCTAAGCATCATTATTTCAAGATATCTTTTGCTAATTATGTGCCACGCAAGAGCTGACTAACATGGATTTAACCCTATCTGCTCTCTGAATGACTGGAATAGCCTATCTTGACATGAACTTTAAAATTTACCTTTTTGAACAGATGTAGATTTTCAAAAATTCAAGAAAATTCATTAATATCGTAAAAACTTAAACTATGACTCTTTGAGACACAGATCAGTCAAATAGCTTCAACTCAAAAAAATATAAAGTAAAAAAAGACAGCTCTCTTGATTCCTACTTCCTCAAACACAGCTTTTCTATCTTCATTTAGAAAGGGTGCAGGAAGTAATATTCCCAAGTCTTTCTAGTTTGAAACGTGGCCCTTTCAGTTGTGTGGCTGAATGTCCTGCAGTTGACACTCGCATGGTTAGGCCTCAGTTCCTATTTACTTCTTGGTCAGTTCTGTTCCATTCCTACCAGAGGTTACTTGTAGGTAGAAGGTTTCTACTCATGGTTGTTGTTCCTGGACTGGGTTGTCCCCTCACCTCCAACCTACCACCCTGGGAGCCATTGCTTTCCTTCCTAAATGTAAGTCTCAGAGTGGTGATTCATCCCTCCCTTCCTTAATCCTCCCTCACCAATCATTACTTTTTTATTATGTTCTACAATTCCCTGCTTGTACTTTCTCTCTAAAGCAAACAGTTCTACAATTGGTTCCTTTAGGCAGAATATAGATTTCTACTGAGATTTCTCTTAGGAGTCCCTCCATATAATCTTCATACCCCCCATCTTTGGTTGTTATAGGAGTCAGTTAGTAACTCTATAGATGCTGGTCTATGTGCCAGACTCCTAGGGTGAGCCCATCAGGTTGTCACAGCTAGCTCAGCAACAGCTGCAAACCATTAGCACTCACAACTTCTCGAAAGAAATCTTTGGAAGGAGTGAATGGTTTGGTGGGTTGCCAATGGCAGGAAGCCTAGACTGGCAATTATGTCACTCCATTGAAACTTTGATTCATAGGTTTGTTTCTTGTAAGTGGCTTTTCAAAATCAGAATGCAGCCCAGATTTCCTTGATGCAATAAAGCAGAAAAGGAATGCCCAGGTGAAATTCTAGGAGCAAAGGGAGAAGGAAAGTAGTTCAACCCAGAAGATGTAAAATGATCTGTTGCTCAAAAGTTCCTGTAGTTTGTTGACCAATTTCCCATCATTCCTTCAGTGAGTCACACGAGCCAGTAGACATGATTCCAATTTATAACAGCACATCGCTTATAAGAATCACTAACAAGAAAGAAGGGACTGGCCATAATCCATGAAAAACAACTTATCCTCACCTTTTTTTTTTCCTGTTTAAAAGTTTCTTATATCTCAAAACTTTCACTTGCTTTTAGAAATTTTTTACATCATGTGGAAGTATTGTTTTGCTCAACAATAAGATGAAATATAAACAAAACAGAGCCAGAAAATAATTTAATTGGTTTCCCAAAGTCTTAGATAATCTCAATTTTAGTCTTACTGGCATCCATATAAATATCTCTACTGTTTTGCCCTCTGGTATTCCTACATAAACAATTTTGTGCTAAACCATCTGTTTATACCCAGGACTTATCTTTTCTTTGACCTTTCACTTATTTTATCCTTAAATCCCCCACATTTTTCTTCTACAAGAAGTGTGGGAGAGATAAAGGGTGGCAGGAAAGAAATTAATTTTTGGCTACTTGCCTCAACTCTGACCTTCTATGTCCATCTGTTAGTACTCCTATCAGGAGCAGCATGCTTTAAGAAAAACACAAGAAAAAGCAGAGAGCAGCTCCGTTTTAGTCCCGTGGAAAGTTTAAGCTGTCTATTCTGGGTTTGAGGATTAGTCAGTGAAAGGCTCCTTCAGAAGTCACTTGTTTCCCAGCCCTGTCTTTGCACCTTCTCTTGTGGGTTTTCACACCCTTCAGTAGTCACATCCAGAAGTTCAGTCTCCTGTCTACACACCATGCAGTCAGAGGGAAGGAGGAGGGTGTGCCTATGTGTCAATACAAACCTATATGAGATAATTTCCTTGCCTTTGATGAAGTTAGACTTCAGATAGTGAGGTGATTTGATAATACTCATCAAGAATCATAAAGATTCACTTCTAATTATTTTCAAGGTAAAAGCCAATAAATCTATATGAAGAAAGGAGTTTACTGCACCATTAATCATTAGCAGAAAGTACAACAACTTGCAGTTGAAGCTCAGGTTATTTATATGCCTGCCTTTCTAACCTCCAAAAATACAGAGCAGTGCAAGTTGACAATGCATTTTTTATGTGGAGTCCCAAAATTCTCTTTCATAAAAGAAAAAAGCTAAAAGCACATTTGTATTACAGAATAACCAAAAATTTAACAAAATTAGTGGATTGAAATTGATTATAATAGCTCAGCTACATGCAGTAATCACAATGACAGTTATGAGGGAAACCTGAACATGTTTAAAATAATTAAACATATAAACTTTTATTAATCTTGAATATGTTTATGCAACTGTAATTGTATGAGAATAAAATCTGAAAGAGGATATATAAGAATGTAAATAGTTATGTTAGGACAGTAAAATTTTAAGTGAATATTTTTATTAATTAAAATATTTTTACAATTACATAATAGGAAAATTAGAGGCATAGTAGTCATATTGTATTAAATTCATCATAACCATCTATGAAGAAGAAAGACACATCCATCCTTTATCTTAAAAAATTAAAAATTTCCAAAGTTTCATTAGGCCTTTACAGCAATTTAGTATTAGAATTTGAAATTTATATTAACAGAAATTTACTGTTATAATTTTCAGACAAATATAGACTCGAATCTTGCTCCTGACATCTTCACAGGAAAGGTTACTGATATTTTTATGCTTGGTTCTTTCTCTGTAATATGAACATAAGAATAAAACCTACCTCAATGCTTTATTTTGTTTATATTTATTTATTTTGCTTCAATCAAAATAAATGCCTAGTACCTGGCTAACAATAAATGTTGGTGGCAGGTGGGGGCATTGTCCAAATCCAAGAATAAGATTCTTTGAGACATGGCTGCTACCTCGAGTTCTCCCCCATCCACAACACTGCTCTTTACTTCCAGGAAGACTCAGGGAAGCAGAGCACCTCTGCTCCATCAGAGCCCCTTCAATAAACAGTTTTTTGGCAAAAGAGCAAAGTACAGATAAAAGGACAAATATGTAGCCATTTGTCCCATCTCTGCTCTCAATCCTTCCAATCCTGAGGTCTAAGTGACACATTCAAGGAACCTTTTGGCTTGCCAACACCACAGCCTCCTCCCTGGTCAATGGGACAGCCAGAGCAAGTGTTAAATCAGCAAGACCTTTTATTCATGAATTCATTTGGCCAATATCTACTGAGCCACTGGAGATAAAGAGATGCTATGAATTCTAAGTGAGGCGTACTATGTAAGCCTGTAATTCCAGCATTTGGGAACCTGAGGTAGGAGGATCACGAATTTAAGGACAGCCTAGGCCACATAGTGAGAACTTAGGGGTGGGGAATCCTACCAAGAGATAGGAAATGTTCACCTTTTAAAGCTGCTAAAATGTTCCTGCATCAAGCTTAATAAGACCTTCATAGAGGCAATTTGTTGCAAATGTTCTGCTTCTTGATCCTTTTAATAGAAAGTAGCTGTCATCACAGGGTAAAAGATTTTGACACAATTATGAAATGCTATACAATCATCCCAATCTGTATTATGCTCTATATCTTTATAGTTCAATGTTCCTGCTTTGAAATGACTCAGTAAAATGTCCTGGAGAGGCCACTCTCCTGTCCCACCTACAGTGGTCTTTCAACCACACCCAGACTGTGCTCCCACTCTCTAAATTTCCCAATTCTCAAGCATTTGTCACACTGAGTTATTACAGCACTTCAGTTCACTTTCACTTATTTGCAGAGTTCTGTGGACATTACTCATGTTCCCGGCTACTGGAAAATCAGTTGTAATGTCTTTAATGTCTTTGAACTATCATATAGTATGGCTCCTTGACATCTGGAATCCAATGGATGTAGATTTATGATTATATATATATATATATATATATATCTGTTTCTCTCTCCTCTCTCTCTCTCTCTCTTTCTCTCTCTCTACTGGGTTTTGCTATGTAGCTCAGGCTGGCCTTAAAATAGCAATCTTCCTGCCTCAGTCTTGAATATGTTGGGATTTTACACAGGAACCACCAGTTAGCTGTAAACCTAAATTTATTTCTACAAATAACTCTATAGTACCAATCACATGTATGGAGAAACTATACTAGCTGTAAAATGGTTACAAAATGGACAAGAAGTAATCATTCAAAAACTCAGAGAAACTTACAATAGAGTGGGAAAGATGGGTGAGATTCCATTAGAGTGAGATGCCGTTATAAAGACACAAATATGGTTATGTCAAAGCACAAAGGAGATAGTTATTAATCCTGCGTATTAGACTAGATAGGTCAGAGAATATGTTAAAACCATGAGCTTGGAGTCAGACAGGTCTGAGTTAATATTAACTGTAACACTTACATGTTTTATAGCTTTATGATTTGAATACAGTATGAACTGTCAGCTTATGTAAAATAGGTTTAATAATATGTCATAACATCACTGGAGGCTCAATAAACTTATACCTTTTCACCATGTGACAAAGTAAATGCTCAACATGTTTCTCATTGCTATTAGGTTACTAAAATGGTTTATCAAAGAAAGCCTATTCCAGGATGATTATAAGGTCATTTAAAAAAAATAGCCAAAGCCAAAAGCTCTATTTCATGGAGGAGGAAGAGGCAGATAATCAGAAACTAAAGACCAAAAAGATAAAAAGAATGAAAAAGAAATGCTGTATTATTTTTCCTAGTATTGTGGCCTTTGGCTGCTGCCCTTGTGCTTGGATAGGAGCCATTAGATTGTAGTTCACTGGTCATCTGTGAAGAGTTCCTCGGGTAGCATTGCCACTTCCTCATCCCCATTTCCCTAGCAGTTTGTGTACAGCTGTAGAATAATAATCACAACCATAACTAAAATATCTGTAATTTTATTGAGCACATGCCACAAACATTTGGTATAATTCTCTTTTGTCTTTTGTGCATCCCTATCATGTAAAATAAAAACAGGAATTATTGCTACTACTTTACAGATTAGGAAAGTGAGATCTAGATAAGTGAAGAGAATTATACAAACCCATCAAGTAAAAAAATTTGAGGCTGAGATTTAAACCAAAGATTTGAGATTTGAGCCAAAGCTCAGCTCCAGTTGTTCAACCACACTGGCTCCTCCTCCTTTCACACATTTGAACTCAAGTGGCTGCCTCCCTGACTAGTCCAAGAAATGCTAGGAACCAGAGAGTTTCCTTTGTACATACATGTACCTCCAGCAATTAATACAAGGGCTGGGGTATATTAAGCAATACCTGATAATTGTTTATCAAAAATTAAATAAGAGTAAATTCAATAAATGAATTCTTATTCTTAGAAAATTCAGTGGAATGAATTCTTTTTCTAAGTGAATCCATTAAAATAGTCCAAACATGAATATTGCTAGTGATCATGTATCCTATAATCTTGCTAAATTCACTCATTAGTTTTTATAGACGTTTATAGATTCTTTAGGATTTTCTACATATACAATCATACCATTTGCAACTAACCAGTTTACCTCTCCCTTTCCAATGTCGATAGGCCATTCTTTTACATTGTTGTACAGTACCCAAGTCAATTTTTAGAATATAATTCCTTTAAATATTTGGGAATTTCTTATGATTTCTATGATAGATGAAACACTGTATTAATGGAACTCAAATCTGTTCAAATGAAATAGAGATTTACTGCAATTTTTATGAAACTCTGACTGTGAGTCCCATGGAGAATACCATTCCCCAGGATGTTGCCCTCCTGTGCATGGCTGAAGTTGGTCTCCGATGTCTGCCTTCCAGTCTGCAAGAAGGAAGAGAAAAAGATTTCAGTTAAGAAAAGAGTGGAAGTTGTGCATATCATTTCTGTTCCTATTTTACCAGAGAAAATACAGTGATAAGATCACACCTACCTGAAAGGGAAGCTGGAAAATATACTCTCTAAAGGGGCAGCTAGAAAAAGGTTGGGGTCAATTTTCAAACTGCTACAGTCTCCAAAAGCAAATGCAACAGTCCTGTTACTGATCTAATGATTAGGCTTTCGATCATGATTTTCACATGTAGAAACTACAATCCTTTCCCATGCATAAAAATGCCTTGAACAAAAGGGATAGTCATTCCAGTGTCCTGGTCTCCAATTCCAGAGTTACTAGCTTACCACCGTGCACCAGATCAGGGCAGTAAAGAACAAGGTTGCATCTGTTGTTTTCCCCCAGGGTGTGCTTCAGTTTTTCCTAGGCTGATGCTGGAAGAAAATGAAACAGCAAAAATGTGGAAAGGGGAAGGGAGCCAGTAGGTGCAGACACTGTGTCTTCAGGGTAAGGTGACAGCAAACAGTGGGGATGGAGACAGAACATACCAAGTAGAAGGGCACAACTGACTGGAAGACTCTCATACAAGAAAGTATCCCTAAACACCTGTAAGTGCTCTCTAAAAACATCACTGTGCTATTGTCAAGTACAGAAACTGGTGTTCATGAGTGAACCATGTGAAGATCGTCCCTACGAGATGGGTACAGGACACAATAATCCTATGCATGTCCTCCCTGTGGTGCTTTGCTCTCTTCTTCCCATGTCCTACACATCAAAACACGAGCCCCAGGGTGATTTTTTTCCCCAATCAAATGAGATTTAAATGAACAAGAAGAAAATATCTTTAATGCAAACTGAAATCTCAGAGAGAGCACTTATAACCTGAGAGGACAACAGCTGTGTGCCCAACAAGGAAGGTTAAGTGCCCCAAACTCACAGAATGAGCTGTTTAGTACAGTTTACAAAAATACATTTTACAATTAAAATATTTTCACACTTCAAGAGTGAACTTTAACCAGGCAAACTTGCCTAGTAGAATTAGATGAATCACAGGAAAATAGAAACCTAGTGAGATGGACATTTAATAGTTTCCCATTCTTTTTCATACTTCATCTCACAGAGAAAATGCATTTGATGGTAATAAGAATGTTAATGGACATGTTTAAAATTACAGGGTAGTCTGTACAGTGTGTGTGTGTGCGCAAACACACACACATACGTGGAGAGCGAGAGCGGTGTCAGCCATAGAGGCTCCATGTTAAATCTTACCCTCCACTGTACAGAGCAAGGACACTATGCTACGAGGAACCGCGTCCTTGCCCAATTAGATGTTTACCTTCAGAAATTGTCCTGGAACGTGATGAACGTTTTGTAAACCCGAGAAACAAGAAAGCCCATGAGGGTGGGGAATTTCCAAAGAACTAGAGAACAAGGAAGCAGGTGTCTTTGGATAAGGGTCATGATTAATAACCAAGCTCACCTGTGATAAAGGGGGGAGGAGAATAAAAAAGCGCGGCGGCAGTCTCTCTGAGAGGCTCCCGACTCTATCTCTGCGTCTTTCTTTTTCTTCATCCTCACTCCCCCATTCAGGTGCTGTTCGACAAGTGACGGCTGGCTCCGTCACGGGTGGCACCCGAACAGGGACCTGAATACGGGGGACCATAGTGAAGGACACCACGGATCATGAACTCGGATAAGTAAATTAAGGGCGGTGAATGCACTCGGGAGTAACAAGATGGGTATTGGTAATAGCCAAATGCTTTTTGAACATATGCTTAAAAATATGCTTCGCGCTCGTGGAGCAAAGGTAGGGCATCAACAATTATGTAATTTTTTAGAATTTGTAGAGAAAGTTTGTCCTTGGTTCTCTGAAGAAGGCACAGTAGATTTAGAAGTATGGAATAAGGTGGGAAAGCGACTTCAGGACTATTACGATGGTCATGGACCCACTAAAGTCCCTATAGATGCTTTTAGTTTATGGGCTTTAATTAGAGATAGTTTGGATCCTCGGTATGAGGGAGGGAGGGTTGAAGGACCCTCCTCAAGTCCTTCCTCGGAGGAGCCTGACAAGGCTGGTGTTCCCGAGCTTGTCCCTCCGCCTCCTATAGAAAGTGGAACTAAGCCATCTGCTCCGCCAGTGTATGCTGATGCAGAGCCTGCACTAAGGAAGGGTTTTTTTCTGGATGAGGGACCCCTAAACCCGGGAGATGCTGATGATTTGGAAGAAGAGGCTGCTAGGTATAACAATGAGGACTGCCCCCTCCCCACCCATCATAGCCGTGGCCAGGAAAACCGAAAAATCCAGACAGACAGCGAATGAGGACGTGACCAAAAGGATTACTAGATTGGAAAAGAGATTAGAGTCTCTTTGTCAGCAGTGGCAGACAGGCTTAATGGTGGAAGAGGAAGACCAGAAGACTCAGGGTGAGGGAGGAATAGTTCCTAGTATAATTGCTGGTCTTGATCCCCTGCTGGTTGCAGGTCCAAGATTAATTAAAAAAAACTGACCCTCTTATAGCCATGATCAAACATCCCCCAGGACCCAGGCCTTTGTCTGTCAATTCTCGGTCTCTGTTGCCATTACAAGCTACCCTGCAACATGCGGTTGACAGAGGGGAAGATACCTAGGGCTTTCATTTAGCTTGTCCAGTATTTGAGGAAGCAGATGCTCAAGGGAATATGGTCAGAATCCATCGGCCGATATCTTTTAAGCAACCCAAAGAGTTAAAAAATGGCATGTGCGCGATATGGCCCTACCGCACCTTTTACTCAGGCTATGTTAGAATCATTGAGCACGGAGGCACCGCCTCCTGGAGATTGGAAACAGCTTGCTAAGGCATGCCTGTCTGAGGGGGATTACCTCCTTTGGAAAACAGAATTTTCTGAGCAGTGTCAAAGAACAGCTGAATTAAATCGGGCTAATAGAAATGATATTGATTATGACATGCTGGCAGGAGAAGGGCAATATGCGGACCTCGCCAATCAATTATTGTTTCCTGCAGGAGTATATGCACAGGTCAATACTGCTGCCAAGCGGGCATGGCAGAAGCTGCCTTCTACAGGTAGGCAGACAGAAGATTTATCCAAAATTAGGCAGGGACCTGATGAGCCTTTTCAAGAC
>NW_004624814.1:7242946-7311353 GCF_000247695.1 Heterocephalus glaber | reverse complement strand
CCGAAGGAGCCTGCACCAACCAAGGAACCAGGTCCCACCGCCCAGAAGAAGCCCGCACCAGCCACCACCAAGGAACCAGGTCCCACCACTCCCAAGGAATCTCCACCCACTACATCCAAAGAGCCACCCCCCACTACGTCTAAGGAGGCAGTCCCCACTACCCCTGAGAAGCCTGCCCCAGCTACTTATATGACATCAGCTCCAACCACCACCATGAAGCCTCCCACTACACCAAACACATCTGTTGAAGCAACTCCTGAGTTTTCTTTAGAACCCACACCAAAAGCTCTTAACGAAAGTCCCAAGGAGCCTGCTATACTGACAACTGAGACTCCTGCAGTGACCAAACCTGAAATGACCACAACAGCTAAAGACAAGACAACAGAAAAAGAAATACATCCTACATCTGAAATTACAACTGATGCACTCAAGATTACAACAAAAGAGACAGCAACTATAGCAGAAAAGTCTGACTCCAAAATAACAAGTACCACCACACAAGTAACATCTACAACTCAAGATACTACACCATTCAAAATTACTTTGAAAGCAACAACTTTTGCACCCAAAGTAACTACTACAACTGAAGAGACTATGAACAAACCTGAAGAAACAACCACTGGACCAAAAGATATACCTACTAATTCTAAAGCAACAACTCCAAAACCTCAGAAGCCAACCAAAGCACCCAAAAAGCCTTCTACCAAAAAGCCAACTAAAGCACCCAAAAAGCCTATTTCTACCAAAAAGCCAAGCATACCTAAAGTGCGAAAACCAAAGACTACACCAACTCCCTCAAAGATGACAACAATGTCTGAAATGAACCCTACCTCTTTGGCAAAATACATAATCCAAACCACCACTAGTCCTAACCAGACTCCACATTCAGAAATAGCTGAAGGAAATCCAAAAAATCCAAATGAAGATGTAGTTGGCACTGAAGGAGAAAAGCTTCACATGATTCCCAGGCCTCATGTGTTAACTCCTATCACTAGTCCAGGCATTGATCACTTAGTGAGACTACCCAATCAAGGGATTAACATCAACTCCATGCTTTCAGGTAGTATCAGTTACTTTCATTTAAAACTTGTTAGTTTCTACTGATCTTAACCAGAATGCTTTTATTTACTTTACTGAGATGTATTATTTAGAACCCCAATTTTACTAATTTGTGAAGTTTTTCAGCTTCCCTCTCAGTAAGCATAGTAAGCTCATTTAACTTTCAGACAACTGAGTAATAATGTAGGGTTAGGAATTTAGCTTATCTGTATGTAAGAAACAACCCAAACAGCAGACTAAAAATATCATTTTAAATATACAAAATGCCTATATTAATATCAAAACTTGGCCCATTCAGATTATAACAATACTTTCCAATAGTATCATCTTTAGGTAAGATAGAATTATGAAATGTATCACTTTTTTATCTCTAAATTATAAATGCTTCAAACTGTGCCCTTCAAGAACTTATGAAGATAAACAGGAAACAATCCTGAGAGGATGTGAAATTTCTCATTCTGTTCCTTAATTTTTTGTGAATTTGTTTTAGATGAGACCAATTTATGCAATGGTAAGCCAGTAGATGGACTGACTACTTTGTACAATGGTACATTAGTTGCATTTCGAGGTGAGTTACATACATATTTCAGTTTCTGCCTATTATTTTGCTCTGGTATTTATCAGAACCCAACTCATGGGAGATAGCTAGCTTGGGTTGAACTTTCTGGAGGGGAACTTGATGAACAAATCTGTCTCATAATGAGAATCTAAAAGTTATTACCAAAATACTGGCAAACAAAATTACACACATTATAATAAAACAAAGATCTTGAACTGATACTACTTAGGTTTTACCCTCAATTGTGATGTGATTAAGGGTGTTAACCTTGGAAAATAATGATGCTATTTTTTTTTTTTTTTTGGTACCGAGGACTGAACTTGGGACCTTGTGCTTGCCTGGCAGGCGCCGGAACCACTGAGCTAAATCCCCAGCCCAACCTTGGAAAATAATGAAAATAGCAGTTATTTCATGTTCTTCTTAAAATATATTTAAATATACGAACAGAAATACATGGTAGAGGCTAAAAAGATCTTAGTAATTAAATTATAATTTTTTAATTTTGAAAGATAAAGACATTGAAATCCAGAAAGAAATGATTTTCTGTTAAGTCACACAATGAAAAGGCTCTTTCTAGAGTAGCTAGAAAACTAAAATATTTGGTTATGCTAAATTTCATACTTGGGGAATATCTGTTCAGAAATATTCAAATACTCCCTTCTGCATCTGATTATACTTCTAGTCATATCTTTTTAACATATTCAATCTGTTCTTTATAATAACCATTAAAAGGTTTTCATTTTGGTTTCTTTGGGGATGAGTTTCAGTACTTAGCTTGTAGGCTGACGTATCTCTTTAAATTTTAGGTCATTATTTCTGGATGCTAAATCCATTCAGACCACCATCTCCAGCTCGAAGAATTACCGAAGTCTGGGGTATCCCTTCCCCCATTGATACTGTTTTTACTAGATGCAATTGTGAAGGAAAAACTTTCTTCTTTAAGGTAACAAAAATACTGTTACGAGAAATCAGAAATTGTAAATTACAACGTAACATCACCCCAACTTCCAATTCATAAGTGTCCCCATATTTTCATGAACATTTTATCATCAGAATGACTTATTTTGATATAATGAATGGCCTACTTACTGAAACATTTAACTAAAAGTTAACACTTTCTGCCTATACTTAAGTTTAAGAATGATTTCCGACCCATTTTTTACCAAAGCTGTCCACACCATTTTCTCTCAATTTTCAGGATTCCCAGTACTGGCGTTTCACCAATGATATAAAAGATCCAGGGTATCCTAAATTAATTGCAAAAGGATTTGGAGGACTATCGGGAAAAATAGTGGCAGCTCTTTCAGTAGCTAAATACAAGAACAGACCCGAATCTGTGTATTTTTTCAAGAGAGGTATGTATTACATAATTGATAAAATTACAAAAACTTTTAAAACTTTTTATTTGATATTTTCATTTATTATTGGGTCTACTGTCAAAAGGTATCTTTTATGGCTGGAATCAAGTATTTCAATGAAAACTAAGGGCAGTTAGAAGTATTTAAATCTCTTGACATGAATATCAGTTATCTGAGTTAAAGCATCGATGTAAATCATCATTTACTTTCAGTTAAATACGTAACTATACAATTTGTTGGATTTATTCATTCAACATGTATTTCAGGGATGTGATTGTTTTAATAATACTCTATAAAGTATAGCCATCAATATCTGGACTTACTTTTTTGAAAGACAAAAATATTGATAATTTCCTTCAGTTGTAAAAGGCTTTTCTATCTTTTCTGGGTGGATTAATACAAATTTTCATATTCTATGTGATTTTCTAATACATAACAGGTGGTAATATTCAGCAGTATACTTATAAACAGGAGCCTATCAAAAAGTGCACTGGAAGAAGGCCTGCTATAAATTATTCAGTGTATGGAGAACCAGCACAGGTTCGGAGACGTCGCTTTGAACGGGCGGTAGGACCTTCTCAAACACACACCATCAGAATTCACTATTCTCCTGTCAGAGTTGCTTATCAAGACAAAGGTAACTTTTTAACTGTTAAACATTCCCATACATGAAGTAGATGTAGTATTTTCTTATACAGGATTATTAAATAAAAATACTAACCAAACAGTCATAGTAATTTAAATTTATTAATACAAAACACATCAATTTGCCTTAGTGAATAACCAAAGTTCAAATCTTCTTCTTCCTGGGTAAGGAAAGCAGTTCATTCAAGTTTGTTAATAAACACTATGTATCAAGTATCTCTTACCAAAGGCAATGTATAACAAATCCCAAACCCTCAACATAGTCCTAAAAGGTAGGTACTAGTGCCACATCAGAGGGCAAAAACTGAGCCACAAAAACTAATTCACTGGAGCGACTCAGTGAACAAACTGAGATTAAAATCCAGGTTTGTCGGCTGGGGATTTAGCTCAGTAGTTTTGCCACCTGCCCCACAAGCGCAAGGACCTGAGTTCGATCCCTGGTACCAAAAAAAAAAAAAAAAAAAAAATCCAGGTTTGTCCAGCTCTTTCCAAGATTGTACACTTCCTGATACCTTTCACTATAAATGTCATCAGCAGGTTTCCTCCATAATGAAGTTAAAGTGAGTACAATGTGGAGAGGATTTCCAAATGTGGTTACCTCAGCTATAACACTGCCCAACATTAGAAAACCTGATGGCTATGATTACTATGCCTTTTCTAATGGTAAGTTACTCAGTAAAATCATAATAGCTTCCCAAACAGATCTCACTTGCTAAAGTATGGATACAATTAAAGCAAAATGACAAATATACAATGCCAACTAAAAGTGATGAGTTCAACTATAACACTTATTTTAATTGCTGTGAGTCTTTTGCTTTAATTTCAAAATGGGAAAGGATTGCAATTCAATTCTATTTTTCACGACATTACGATAAAACATCTAATTACTTGGGTAAAACTGGTATCGAAAACAGTATTTTACCTGTCACCTGAGACATTTGACAAATGCCATTTGCATCTTATATAGCCCATATGATCAGAAAGACATTAAATTACATTATCCAGGATACTTTTCTATTAAAATCCCAGAAATCAAATTTATTCTATTACAATATGAATGACACCAGAATGTATTTTTAAAAATGGATAAAATCTAAGTGAATTATTTTCAGAATTTGGTCATTCTAAAATGCTTATTTCAAAAAAGAGAGAGTGGAATCTAATTTTACTCCAAAGATGTTGAAAGGTGAATCCACCAAGACAATTTTTTTGGTCAGGAAGTTCAAATGAATAAAAACATTTCTGCTATGAAAATAATAAACTCTGTCTTTGAGTATATTAACTCAAATTGTTGGAATTCAAGTGTTCGATTACTTTTAATTTAAAAAATGATTTCTCTTCCATTTAGATCAATACTATAACATCGATGTGCCTAGTAGAACAGCAAGAGCAATTACGACTCGTTCTGGGCAGACACTCTCCAAAGTCTGGTACAACTGTCCTTAGACTGATGAACAAAGAAGAGTCAACTAATTAAAACAAAGAAAAGATGATAAATTTTGACACTGAAATACAATTTATTAATAAAGAATGTTGAAATGAACATATCAATTTAAATACAAAAATGTTTTTCAACTCGACAATCATTACACTAAAACAGATTTGACAATCTTATTCACAACTACTAATAGTTTACAGACCATTTAATTAATATTTCCTCTATTTATCCCTCCTCTTCCTCCCACTGCATGGCTTACACCTGTAAGAGACCAAAAGAATGAATGATTTACAATATGAAATACCTGAAAACAATGGACATAAAATTATTACCTTTCTACATGCTCAATGGAGATCATTACAACAATTGGACTAATATTTTTATGATGTGAAGACAATCTAATAGCAACATTAGAAAACCAGGAAATGGGGCCAGGGATTTAGCTCAGTGGCACCATGCCTGCCTCACAAGCGCAAGGTCCTGAGTTCAATCCCCGATACAGAAAAAGAAAAAAAGAAAACCAGGAAATGTTTAGTACAGCAAAGTCACCAAGCTTCATTCTATTATATAAAAAAGCATTTAACAATAAATGACAATGAACATACAGCTCTATAACATTAGATTTTTCAAATCTTTGGATTTAAGAAAATCAAGAGTATAAGCTTGTACCGATAATATTTTAATTAAAAATATAGACTATAGATATGTCTATAAGAAGCTTCCTGGTTAGTAAATGTTCAATATATATAAAAATCAGTACTTGGTACATTTGAAAAAATAAATTGGAAGCTTTAAGATTAAAGAACTTGTTTCACTTATTATTCCACACTCTACTATATAATCAATATGTCAGAAATTTACCTCTTTGTCTGTTAAACTGACGACTACGGACACCTTGTCTCAGTGCTGTCTGAAGTCTTACACGTCTAAAAGGCTTTGGCTGACTACTGCTAGTATCTAGGAAAAACATTAAGATATAAGAAAAATACAAACAAAACAAAGCAGTTACAATGGCAGAACTAACACTATAAAGGCATGGACAAAAATGCATTCATTTGCTTTCAATATTCAAATTTGCTTTTTAACAGTGAAGGACATTTAACAAACAAAGTAAAAAATTAAAACAAACTTATTTAAAACGTTTGATTTTTTTAAAATTTACTCACCCAACTGTCATATCTGACTCATTTTCAGATACCTCATACCCAACCAGCAAATCCTACAGCTCAAACTTAAATAAGTATCCTAAATCTATTTTTCACTACATCTATCATCCTGTTAACACCATCATCTTTATCCTCAGTTATTGCAGTAGCCTCCACACTTTGTCCTTGTTTCTGCCCATTACTCACTTTCAGTCTCTTCTATATACCACAGCCAAACTGATAACCAGGTCACATTACTGCTCTATGTGGAACCCTTCAATAGTTTCCTATATCCATAAAACCAAAGCAATCACAAAGATCTACTTGATCTAGTCTCCCGCTAGTCTCTGCCCTCATCTGTTCCAGCAGTGTTACACTGGCCTCTTGGCTGATTTTGAAAACACCAGGTACTCAGTGATGACTTATGGACTTCCCATCAGTGACTTCCTTTGACCCAGAACACTCTTCTTCCAAAGAACTATATAGCATTGATCCCTTTCTTCTTCAGGCCTTTACTTAAATGTCACTTTCTTAATAACATAATGGCAGAAATTCAAACATTTCCTGACCAAATAAACAGCTACTCAGATGGGGAGACACAGTGTTCTGTATCATCAAATTTAAAGGCATCTTTTTTTTTTTTTTTGGTGCCAGGGATTGAACTCAGGACCTTGCGCTTGCGAGGCAGGAGGCGGAACCACTGAGCTAAATCCTCGGCCCTAAAGGCATCTTAACTTCTTCACAAGTTATTGCTGAAAGATAATTCTTACAGAGTATCAGAATATACCTGATGATGCAGAACATTAGGCAGTAGTTTTATTATTAATTATGATAGCTACAATTTTTAAGCCTGTGTATGGAACACTGAGTTTAATAATTTACATGTGGTTTCTAATTCTGATCGAAACATTACACATATCTATACTTCATGATAAAATGAGCAGAGATTGAAAGTTATCAAGTGTTAAAAAGGTTGATAAGAGATCTGAACCTAGAGATGCTGGCCAACAAGTTGATGTGTCACAGAAAAGCAGCTATAAGGCATAGGAAGAGATTTTGGGATAGCCAAGTTCTATGACTATAAATGTAATAAATGAGTGTGTGCTTCTCACAAAATCTGAAGCTTCTATGGCAGTTTCAGATGTTTTCTGCTATAAACAATTAAAATGAGAATAGTTAGACTGAAGTACTGTACTTTCTCAATAATAAAGGTCGGGCTGGGGATGCAACTCAATGGTGCCGTAATCGTAAGGTCCTGGAGTTTGATCCCCAGTAGTGCAGAAAAAAATAATAAAAATTTTGAGACAAATAAACTAGTATAATAGATTACTTAAGATAGAATCTCTGGAGTCAAACTTCCTGAATTTCCTTCTTGGCTCTTCCATTACTTAATAGCTATAGTAACCCTGAGAAGTTATTCACTCTTTCTGTGCCTCAGCTTTCTGCCCTCCATTCTTCCCTTCCTTCCTTTTGTAGTACTGAGGATTGAAGCCAGAGTCTTCACACTGAGTTGCATACTCAGGCTGTTTTTTTAAAAAAACTGCATTTTGAGACAGGGTCTCATTAAATTGTTAAGTTATCTGAGCTGGGGTTGAATTTCTGATCTTCCTGCCTCAGCCTCCCAAAGTGTGGGGATTATGTATGTGTATCACCATGTCCTCTGGGTTGTTGTGAGAATCAAATTAGTTAACAGAAGGGGGAATTAAAAGTTATGACAAATGTTTAAGAAAAAAATCAATTATTATAGTAGAAGACATATCGCCAAGAACAATAGGAGAAGTGTGTTCAAAGCAAAGGATTGTATTTTGAGGGAGAATAATGGCAATGTGTCTTTTACTGTAATAAATTTTTAAATTTAAATATTTTAGGGCAATTTGTGTCATATAAGAACATTATAGTGTGTCCTCATCTGCCTTATTTACTGGATCTGGCACCATGCAACTTCTGGCTCTTTCCCCAAGTCAAAGTGACCATGGAAGGTAAACATTTTGAATTGCTTCAAGGTATGAAAGAGGCACAACAGCATAAGTAAAGACATTCATGAAAAGAGGAGTTCCAGAACTGCTTCAGAAAGTGGCAAGAATGGTGGGATAAGAGTGTTTATAGTAATGGAGGGTACTTTGAGGGGAATTAATGACAATGTACTTTTACTGTAATAAATTCTTAAAAATTTCAACATTTACCATGTTTTAACTGTACCTCATACAGCCTGAAACATTGAGTACTCAATAAATACTACTGTTACTGTCTTAAACAACAATTCTACAGAAGAAACTTTTATTATAGGCAACGAATAATATTTTTCAAAGTTAATTTCAAGAACTTGAAAAACCAAACTCTGAAACTTTAATAAACTTCAAGCATATTTTTCAAGCAACAGGATCCTCACTCCCAACCCCCCTTTATCAATCTCAGATAGAACTGTAATACACAGGCCAAATATATATGAAGATGCTCTGGTTTAAATAGATAAGAGACCCAAGAGGTCTATGAGAGCAGAATATATGTTGACAACCATTAATCTAGATGAACTAAGAGGGACCTACTCTTTCAATATGGATCCACTGTGTCTGCGTTTCTGTCAATGGCAGAATAGCCCTATAATAATGTTTATGCAAAAATAAGCCAACTTTCTTTTAATGATAAAATTTCCCCTTTAAGTAATGAATTTGAAAATTCAGAAAACAGAGATTATTGATGGTTGTTAATGAAAGTGTCTTTGCAAATAAGTTTGATGTATATAAGTTGTACTGTGGCAAGACTTACCTACAGAAGAGCTGGAAGGAGGATCCTGGCTGGTAGAAGGGAGATCCGACTCATCAGATGCCTGAACAGGCTCTTCTTCCTGCTGGCTATCAATTTCTAGGCCCGCTTCTGAACTAATACTGAAAAGAAAACAAAAACTGACTAGAAAGAATAAAACTGGTTCTGGAATGTATCTTAATTGTTCCCAAATTCTTTCTGATATGCACTAGTTTACCACGTAACCAGTCTCCTTTAACTGAAAATTATACACTCTGACATTGGTAATTATGTTTTTGAAAGAAGGGGAAGAAAGAGCTCAAGTTGTTTTTTCCTCATTCTTTTTCTCAATAGGAAATGTTCTACGTTTTATTCGTTTTTCTTTTTTTCCTCTTTACCTTTTTTCCTTTTGACAGGAATATTCACATCCTTGACATTCACAGGAAACAGTATCTAACTTTTGGTAAATCCCAAAACAACTTTTTAGGAAAGCAAAGTACCAAAATAGTTCACACTAATCACAATTATTAATATACACCAGTAAATCACCATGGGTTCTAGCCTGGGTAAGATAGACTAAAAGGTATGTGAAAGCCCTGGATCAATAGCTACAATCCCATTTTTCTCCCATTTAGGAAGCAACTGATGGAGATAGTATAAGAATTTTTTTGTTAACATCTGCAGGGACTAACCTAGTTATAAGTAACAATTTACCGGAGAGATGTTTTTGAGAACTGTGTGCTAAAGTTGTGAAATGTAAAGTGCATGGGGCTGAAATAAGGGCTTTTAGTCTGAGCTGGTAGTCTAAGCAAGTTACTGTATTTTAACATGCTGAGTCTTTGGTTTTATTATTTGTAGAGTGGAGATTAATTTGCAGGGATATTATCTGGATTAGAAATGACATACATGAAGTGACCTGAATACACGGTATGGCATAATGGCAAGTACTCTTCCCCAAATAAAACAGCATTGTGTTAGAGAATAACGATAGACCTGCTCTTTACCTCCCAGACTACAGATGACCTACCTATATGAAATGTTGCTACATAAAGTGCTTGAGCTTTATCTTAGGAAATCTGGGTTCTATTTCTAGCTATGCTTCAGTAGTTCACATTTTTCATTTTATTAAAAAATAGGTTCCAGTTTGAAAGTTAACTTCTTCAAGACTACTGTTCAATTCCTCTTTCCATTAAATTATTCTGCTTCCTTTGGATTAAGATGTATTTGTCACAAGATACTGCTTCAGTTGTTAAATTTTCTTTATAATCAATATGTTAAAAAACTACTATAAAATCGCTTATTTTTATGAAGTCAGTATTTCAAAAATGAAATCTAAATGCCCAAAATAAAGAGTGATTATTTGAGAGCCCACTACTAAATGGAAAATGAGTCATTTCCTAATATTCCTAATTTTCACAGAAAGACTTCTTTCTCTGGGAGAAGCTGCTATGTTAATGGAAGGGCAACAGCAGTTTTAAAGAAATATCTTATTTTAAAATATATTATGCAATTTTCAGGGAAATAATGGTTTTTAAGATCATTTTCTGTAATTCTCAAAGTTCTAAAATATACTACTATATGCAATGAAGCCTTTCAAAATGCATGATTTAGCTTATTATTCTAATAGGATGTTTTTGAAAATAGCTCAACATACTGATTCCTGGCTAAAAGAAAACGTAAAACTCTAGTGACTGTATGGGAAGAAAAATACTGTAAAATAAACTTTTACCCTTCAGATTCTGCTTCCACAAATACTTCATCTCCATCATCTCCTGTTGCTGTTTCATTTGTCGTGGACAAAGTACCAGTGGAGGTTGTCACCATTGGAACAGACTGAGAAGCATGCTCTGAAGCATCGGAGGTGGTACTCTCCGTAAATACAGTCACTTTAAAAAGAAATTAAAACCTTAACCTGTGGTATGTTAAATTATTAGAATACATTTCACAGGTTTCCATGTAAACAATAAAACACAAAATTTACCTGTCTTTGATACCTACCTGGGGCTGCTACTTGTAGAGGAGTAGTAGGAACACTTCGGCCACCAGACTCTTCCTCATGAGCTAGGAAGAGAGGTGTTTCATACATTCCTAAACCTAAAAACAATTCTGAGTATTAAGGAATGCCTGAAAACCTAAAATTTCCATTAAGCCAAGTATCTAAAAGGAAAAAGTAATTCACAGAAATGCATGACTTTGGTGAAGCCCACAATATATTTCACCAACAATTGTGCTCTTAAAATATTAAATACAATTTAAACACATCCTTTGAAAATATCCTTTAATAATTAGCTGCAATGTTCTTATTTTTACTCTTAAAAATTTCAAAGAAGCTAATATTTATTGACTATCCAACTATGAAACAGTATTGTTAGATTTATTCTTCACCAAAACTGTAAGGTATTATATATTCCTTTTTGCTAATGAAACTTCCACTAAGGTTATAAAGCTAGTAAATACCAGCATTCCAATTCAAGCCTAGATCTGATTCTCAAGTGTAGAAAACTAGCCTAACATACAAAGCCAAAAAAATAAATCAAATTTAGCCAGGTGTGGTGGTGTACACCTGTAATCCTAGCACTCAGGATGCTGAAGCAGGAGGATCACTGAGAGTTCAAGGCCAGTCTGGGGTACAGAGTGAGTTCAAGGCTGGCCTAAACTTCACAGCGAGACTCAAAAACAAAAACAAAAACCAAGCAAACAACAACAACAAAAAACACATTTAAATGAAGTAAGCTCATAATTTCATATAAGATAGTACTGCCAAGGAGTTAGAGCTAATATCCTAAAAGATCAGGGAATAGGTTACATGTTATGACTTTATAAGGACTACAGATTAATCTTTTGTCTTGGGCTTATTTTACACATACTATCGTATATTCCACATTCACTTAAAAAAATGCCAGATAACTTTCCAGAAATATAGTGGGTTATATGGATTCCCAACTGTAGAATAAAGGATAATTAATTCCACAAATAGCATAATTTTATGTGTAGATAACTGACTACTTCTACTACACAATTTTGGGCCATTCTACTTCACATTTTTTTAACCTTTATTTTTTTAAAATACTGAAAAAAATGTAAAAAATGTTTATGGAAAAAAAATCTAGTCATACATTTAGGAGTAAGTATCACACCATAAACAAAACATGCTGCAGTCCTTCAGTTAACTTTAAAATGGCTGCTAGTATCCATGTATATTTATTGGTTTCAACATGTATTTCTGAATACTTACCACAGAACACAAATATAAAAGCCAGTCCTTATGCTAAAAGAAACTGAAACTTTGTTGGAAAGATAGTATTTATATGGGAAGCAATGTTTAATAAGTAATAAAAGTATGTAACTTTCTGTGTAAATTAGAATGGGGTTTTAAGTATCAACTTTTAAAATATCTATATTTGCTTTATTAAAAAAAACTCATATTACAATGTCTTATTACTGAACACATACAAATACAAGAAACCTCATGGTCTGTTTAGCTATTTACCTCCTTGCGAAGCAAGCTGGCCAAGATCGGAGTGACTGGAACTTGTTTGTGGCATATCCTCAGGTGGCCCAAATCGGAATCTAGGAACACCAGCAACCTGTGGGGAACTAAATGTACAAAAACTAATTGCAGCTGAAATTTAGTTACTCATTTAAATCACCACAGTTTAAAGAATATAGGAAGAAGGAAGAATGTGCATCAGCAAGCTAGGAAGGAAACAGACTGAAAATAATACCGATAAAGAGTTTTTTTACTTGTAAAAATATTTTCTAACAGTACCAACTGTCAATACATTTAGCAATAATATGAATAACCTGCCATTTATTTAACTTTTAGGTCTCCTGAACTATGCTCACATTTTTGGAATCCATTAAATACCCCCACATAGATACACTAAAAGCAACACACATTCAACAGAAAATATACAAAAAGTTAAAAATGAAGTCATGAGACAGATTTATCTGTTTTCAATATTTAGTATAGGAAAAAAAAATAAAGTTGCCAGTCTGGCCTAGTAAGAGTTCATAGGCTAACTCACAAGGTTTAAAAAATTCTAGTATTAAATGGCTAGAATTTGCTTTCTCCCTTATCCTAACAACACTATGATTTATCCTCCTGCCCATAATCCAGGATTTAAAACTCAAGAATTATTTCTTCCTTACCCGTATTAATGTTTACAGATTATACTTCGATAATAACACACAAATCTATTTAATTTTTTATTTCAACACTATTTGTTTTAATTTCAAGTCCTCCAGGTAGATTCTCCCTTTCCTTACAAAAGAACTTTGAACTGTTCTGAAGCACGCCTCAAATTTCTTATCTTGAATAGCTCTGTGCTAGCTAAAAAGTAAAATTCCAAGTTTCTTTACAAAAGGTTTATGTGTTGGAAGTGCAGTCCTTCATGTAAGGAAGTTGGAGGTGGCAGAGCTTTGAGAGTTGGAGCCTCGTGGGAGGGAGGTCTCTGGGGGTGTTACACTAGGGATTGAAAAAGTTCTCATGTGACCCTGGATTAGTTCTCAAAAGCAGGTTGTTACAAAAGAACAGGCTTGGCCACACCCTAGTCAGCCATTCTGGCTTTCTGTAAAGGGCTCTGATCTCTCCTTGTCACAAGGGCTCCCACCACTGTGATACCAACTGCCACAAAGTCCTTACTGAAGCTGAGTTGATGTAAGTGCCATGCCCTTGAACTTCCAGAGCTCTAAGCTAGATATTTATTTTCTTTATAAATTGCCTACTCTTAGGTATTTCATTATAATAATGGAAGAGACTAACATAACCAGTCTATACCTTAATGTTTGAAATTTTAAAAGTCAAAGCTGAATTCACCATTTTCTATAAAAAGAGAAAGCTATGTTGTTCAGGTACATTCACTCCAAGAGGACTGCTATATTTATGTAACGTTTATAGCAAACAGTTCAAAAACTGGTGATTTTTAGAGGCTTAAGAGTTTGATATCTGTAGAAGCATGTTTATTTGGGTGAGAATGCTGTCCACTGGCTGATACTGAGCAATGTTTTAATTGCAGTGAGTCTGTTCCTAAATGCTGACTTTCAGAGGGGAGGAGCTGACAGTGATCAGTTGGCTTGCTAAAGTGTTAGCTGAAATAAATTGTGATTAATTGCTTAAGACCGGTTCTGAATGCCACCTGTTGTATTGATAAAACAGTCAATTTTGTCCAAGCTTAAGGAAACTTTTTAATTCTGACTTTCAAGTACTGTATATCCTTTTATGCAGCTAATACTTCAGACACAATTAAACACTCATACTTTCACATAGAAAGCCTTTTAATCCTTTGAGAACAGATACGGCACACAGTTAACACAGTAGGTTCTATAGCCAGACTAATTACAGTTTAAAACCTCAAATGATTACTTCCCATCTCTCTCACCTCTGGCAAATTAACTAATATCTTTGTGCTTCAATATTTTTATTTGTAAAATGACAACAATATTATCTATGCTCACAGTTATTAGGATTAAATCAATGATTGGGAATGCTAAATGTTAGTGATGAAGATTCAATTTAATACCTTCCCTTATTAAGTCTTTTCAGATTTTTCCGCCAAAATGAAATTACTTCTTCACTTTTACTAAAGCCTATTGCTTATGACTCAATTCTTCTAGATTGTCTAGATTGTCTAGTTTATTGTTTGGCATATGCTTAGTTTTCACAATAATGCTATCCATTAGGATCACTGTAATTAAAAATATCTCCATCAACATTAATACAGCATTTACTCCATGTCAGCTATTTGAAAAAGCAAACATAAACCAATTCATATAATTTCCACAACTTGTGAAGTAGAAACTATTGTATTATTCTCATTTTTAAACATCAGGCTGCCCATGAAGAGAACCTAAGGAATTTGCTATTGCTAGGAAGTAGTGAAGTTTCAAACACAAGTAGTAGTATGAGTGTGGAGACCATGTTCTTAACCACTGTTATGTTGTCTTTAAATTTAAAATTCTTGCTAGAAACAACCATATTTCATTCACTTCTATGTAATTTTTCTAACATTACATTCTCAACTTTCCTACTTCAAGTGACTCATATACAGATAAGGTCTTACAAATAAATCAAACAAACAGAGAAATAAGATTTGATTAGTGAAAAAATGTCTTTTTCATTAACTTACTGAATAGCTTCAGCAAATCCATCAGTACGATGTGGCACCACAAGAGTTGGGGTACTTGGAACTGTTCTGTCTTCATCATCAAAAAAATGCTGCTGCTGAAATAAAGACAGAAAAGAGGATTTAACAGTCACAACAGAATAGATATGGATTGTATACATTGGCTAAACAAGTAAATCACTTTTACATGATGAATAGGTACTTACCATGCCACCTATTCCTGGAGTCAACTGAAGCCCACGTCCTACAGACTGCCTCCGAGTCATCTGAATTCTCTGTTTTAAAAAAGAGTTACATTTATTTTAAGAAATTAGGCAATAAAATAAATACCGAACAGTAACAGATACAACTTGTGCTGGCATTAAAATAACTATATTGTTAGCAAATATGTAATCAAGATATTTTCTCAAGAAAAATTGCCACTACTCTCATACTAAAGCAATCAGTGACAGCCTGGCATGGTAGCAAATGGCCTGGTACTCATGTGGCTGAGACAGGAAGATAACAAGTTCACGGCAACTCTGGGCAAGTTAGTGAGAACTTACCTCAAAATAAAAGATAAAAATTAAAAGGGGGATGTGGCTCAGTGCTGCCGCAACATTTTTTTACTTACATTAACAAATATAATCCAAGAGATAAAATATTAACCAATATTTAAATGAAAACTAATCTATGATACTATTTATATGAAATGAATTTAGTTTCTGTCTCCTAAACCGAAAATGTTAGCAAGTATGCTTTTAGATCTGAAAGCTAAATTATTGTTTTGGAATTTAAACAGCTGAACTGACTTCCTAAAAACTGCTTCCAAGTTAACACAATTCTAAAATGATATCCTTGAATATTATTTTGCAGCATCTATACATGAACCTTTAAAACTTTTTATTTTCATACAATGCAGTTATCTTCATCAGTGGTATTTTAGCAGAATCTATGTATGACAGTTTTCAACACATTATGAAACGGTAAAAATTCAAGCTAGATCAATACAATCTTTGTATTCTTCCCGCTGTGTTCTGCAAGAGCTCCCAATTAAGAGTTATCTATGCCTACCACATGTTAAAGGTGAAGGTGAAAGATGGTAATGGTACTAAAGCTACTAAACTGCTACAATTAAAATCTGAGAAAATTATAAACCTGTAGACAATCAGAATTTATTTGCTATGACTATAATCATTGCAATTTATATACAGCTCTTATAAAGACTTGTCTTTCTAAATTTTAATCCATTTATGAAAATAAAAGTGAACTACTACCATATTTTAAGGATGAAAAATCAGATATTAGTTTGCTTAAAAAAATCTTATAAAATGTGCCAGAACACTAAAAGCTTATTTAATTTCTTAAAAAAAAAAACAAAAAACGGAGAAAAGGCAAAAATCTTTTACAGTTCAGTTTTCAGAGTGACCAGTTCTTTTAATACCTGCACTGGTGGCCCCAATTCTTGAGGTGGAGCATGAATGGTCAGGCGTGGGGGAAGCGGATGTGGTGGGCGTCTAGGGGACTGAGGTGCTCGAGGGGTCTGCCTTTCAGATGCTGATGATGGCTGGTGTTCTCTAGAAATCTCCTGGGAAAAGGACGACTCTGCAGCACCTGTATTTCCCTCTCCTAGAAAAGTGTTTATTTTGACCTATTACATTTCACAATGAAACCTGGATAATTCCTAGAAATACAAATCTAACCCCTAGGATTGTTCAACTCACTAATATTTCCAGAAATAAAATGGTAAGGTATGGTAGAAATAGTCCTTAACTGTTAGGACAGTCCTTAACTTTTTTTTTTTTTTGGTACCAGGGATCAAACTCAGGTCCTTGTGCTTGCACAGCAGGCGGTGAAACCACTGAGCTAAATCCCTGGCCCCCCTTAACTTCTTTTGAGTCTTATTTTTCATTAATACAGCAAATTTAATGTACAAGTAAGGTTTTCCATAAGACTTCAAATAGTGGACATAAAGTACTTAATCCAATGCATCATAAAGCATATATTTAATAAATGTTGGCTTTAATTCTACCAGTATGAAAAGAAAAACTACATGTCATCAAACTTAGCAGCTTATAAAATTGAGGTCTAGAATAAATTATTGCTATATCATTTGGAATCTTTGTAACCTTGGGTAAGCCACTTCTGATTCAGATTCTTCACTGGTATCTTAATTTAGTAAGTTTATGGTAATATCAAGACAAGTAGAAGTGCTCAGAAAAATATTAACTTCAGCAATGTACCAAACCCATCTAATAACTTTATTTTACCCAGACTACTAGGCCTATTTTGACCTGACTACAAAAACAAACTAAAACAAAACAAAGAAGGGAAAAATCTTGTAAAAATATTTGATGAGCATCTACTATGTGTCTTGTATCAGGGAAAAATAGCTATGAACATCTGCCCTCAAAAGACTTTTTTTGTGATAATACCTAAAAAGGCAAGAAGATTTCTCTCTGTGCCCTGCTTACATGACACATTGAAAATGTTTAATCTGTAAAATGCTTATGAAGAACACTATTGTTTATTATATAGCTTAATACTCACTGGTTTATTTCTCTCTTAAAAAAAATCAAAGTTGAAACGGTGGTTTGCCTTTATTTTACATTAATTAAAGTAAAATATTCCATGCCTATTAAATACCCACAGCTATAGAATAGCCCACCTACAATATTTTCCTATTAGTCTAAATATACAAGGTTTTATTATATTAGTAATAATTGTTCTGGCTCAGTATTATTACCTATGAAGCCAGGAGTATTATATTATACCAGATGATCACTAATTCTTTTAAAACTATGTTACTAAAA
This sequence comes from Heterocephalus glaber, assembly GCF_000247695.1. Next base: position 7,293,490 of record NW_004624814.1, on the reverse strand, counting down.
CTAAATTATTTCTATAATTTCCACAATCCCTGAATGCCTAACAAGTTTCCAGTGGATCTCCATGACCCATTGTTTCAAAGATTAGATTTACCAAAAGCCATGCTATATTGATCAAAAAATATTTTTTCATTGTTTTGTTTGGAAGACAACACTGCAAACTTGCAATTATGCACAACTCTTAAAACATAGTTTGATTAGACTGACCTCTTCTGGTTGTCAGCTGTTACAAGTCCCTGCTTTAGTTTTTCCAGTCAGTAAGAGCATCAGAAGCAACACATTACATATTTCAAAATATTTGTGCTTTATTGCAGTCTGATGAGGTACAAAGAACAGCAGGCTGATGGCATGTGACAGTTATACAATAGACTTTTATATGAGTATAACAGTGACAGCAAGACTACTAAATCCCTTGCTTCCCAATTTACTAAATTTTATTATATAAAGTAAAATGTTAGTTTAGAGAATATTGCCAGAAATATTCAATTCAAAAAGACTAATAAAAACCTCACCACTGTTTTGAGAATCAGCAGCTCTCTGATTACTTTCACCTCCACCCATACTTTCCTCTGTTTCAGTGCCAGGGTCAGTTCCATCACCACCCTAGAAACACAAATGTAATGACTTAAAACACAAATAAATTAAATAAATATCTTTTTAAAAAGATCAAGTAATTAACCATATCAAACTACAGTAAAAACAAAAAAAACCTTAGAAGAATAAAATGTTTTGGTGTCCCAATAATAAGAAGTCTTTTATATTGTGGGAACACAAGTTTTGTCAGCAAGCTCTTAAAATGGCCAAAATCCTAACCAGGTACCTCGGCATCGTCAGCTTCATATCCATCATTGCCGTCTGCACTACCAGTTCCTTCATTACTATCTTCACCTTCATCTCCCATCCCTGTGTCATCTTCATCATCATCATCATCATCTTCATCTTCTTCATAATCCTAGTACAAAAATCCACAAGCACAAATAAAGATACAGGGTATGGCTGACATGTTTTGCACATCTTGATACCACACTGAAGAACAAATTTAAGGGACCCCTCTCACTGATCAGGATACAGAAACTATCCTAAGAGTTGTATGGGATTAGTTCAGTGGTACCAAACAGCACAACTGTGATGACTGATGGAATTGGTACAATAATGATCAGTTCTGATTTCTACTGTTTGCATGAGATTGTTTATAGTACTTCTAAGCTACAAAGTGTCACATGGTTCACTTTATTTTTCTGAAGCACTGGGAGCTAAATCCAGGGCCTCCTGCATGCTAGACAAGTGCTCTACTACTGGGCTATATCCCCAGCCCCCAAGGTTCATTTTAATTCTATCTAAACTTAAGGAGGTAGAATATTAAAATTATTTTTGTTTTAAGAATAAAATTATACCACATCAAGAATTTTTAAAATATGAGGCTTTATTAATGAAAAAAATCTAAAATGAGAAACTATCAGTATAGGACTAAATCCTAAAATATCAAATTCCACTCAAAATACATTTCACTGATGGTAATACCTCAATGACTTGTGGAATGCAGTACAGGGCTCTAAGAAGAAAGAAATCTGTTTCTTTTAAGAAATGATAAAAACAACATAATCTAGTAAAACTGCGTATTAGAATTTACTAATTGATACATTAGTAGTTGCAAGGACTTCACTAGTTCAAGAAAAAGCTAAAAAAAATACTAAATTACCTCATGTTCTCCATCATTTTCATCATCATCCTCCTCTTCATCATCACTGTCAATCACAATAACATCATCTCCTTTGCCTTGACCATCCTGGGATGAAGTTGTGGTTTGCTGATCTGATTGAAGTGGTCCAAGATCTATTTGTAGAGACTGAGAAGTTTCTTCACTATCTTCCATGGGTGTGTACTCACCCTGAGTGACTCCCTTTAAAAATAAAATTTAAAAAATCAAATAAAACTATTAGCAAGATACTACAGGTCAAAGTAAAAACTAAAGAATGCTCACGTTAGTAGTAGCAGTTTATTTTTTAAAAAGGTAGAATTTAAAATATATGGTAAACTTTTGAGTTTTGTTACTGTTTTAGTACAATGTTTATTATTAACATTACTAAGTAATACACACACACATAGATGTGTATACATTCAGAACTACTAGGGTGACATTGTAGATCAGTGATGCCAAAGAACTGGGCCACATATGTCATTTCAGAAAAACAAAACAAAACAGGTAAACAGTAAAATTAAGTTTTAATAGTATACTTTACTGATATATCCAAAATACTATTTCAATATGTAACCAAGGTAAAAATTATCAAATATTTTGAAATTTAAAATCATTACTAGGCCAGGGATTTAGCTCCGTGGTTCTGCCACCTGCCTCGAAAGGGCAAGGTCCCAAGTTTGATCCCCGGTACCAAAAAAAAAAAAAAAAAAGTACTAAAATGATTACTAAATCTTCAAAATATGATGTATACTTTATATTTAGCCAATTTGGCTAGGCAGATTTCAAGTGCTCTATAATCAATGTGGTGGTTAGCTGACAGTGCAAAGTCAGAGGAGAGGGTCAGAGGGCTGCAAAATTTTACTAAAAAATCTTTTCCCCATACACAAAAACAATGTAGAAGTGCACTGAATAAAGCAAACTATTTTTATTATCTTTTTATAAAATGTCTCACATTCAAAAAAAAAAAGAGAACAAAAAGAAAAAAAATCACAAACAGGAAAAAATAATTACATACAGTGTCTGTAGATTGTTGTACCTCACTGAAGGTACATCTTGACTGAAAAGTACCTAAAATAGATATGGCACAAATATGGAAAAGAATGGCACAAATCAAGGATCTAATTTTTAAAGAGCAGGTTACTTGTCAGATTTCCATCTGAAAAACGGGCAGAAGAGTAACTATGGCTGGGTAGGAATCTTCCCAGTATTAGGCCAACAAATGCACTGAAAATGTTTAACATATTGTCCACCACCTACAGTGTTCAGCCAATGTTGGCATGTGTAAGATAATTCCTTTAAGAAGTATAGTTCTACTACACAAATGAAGAAATACAATTAACATAAATTAAGTCACATAATGACGTAAATAGATGTTCAACAGGCAGTGTTTATGAAAATATTCCAAAGTTCAAATAACTAAAAACTTTGAAATGCTGTTGGTCCATAGTTCTTTGATCAATTTATTTCCACAATGGTATTTTGCTTGCTATTGAAATAAATGTTAACTTAATTTCTGAAATTTACTACAAAAATGTCTACTAAGCACTCAGTAAAATCTTTTTTCATATAAGCCAACAACAATACTGTTTGAGCCAAGACATTCATAAAAAAATTATATAAGCCAAAATGGAAAAAAAATGAGAAAGTCATGGTATAATTAAAAATGTGCCTAAAGTGACATGCTTATTTAAGGAAAGGCAACTTAATGGAAAGCTAAATGATACTGGCTGAGTGACAGACAATCTCAAGAAAAAGTTTTTGTAGTTTTTAGTACAATTTAACTATGTCTGGGGATAAAATAGAAACCCACATATCATGTCAAATTGCTTATGGTCTTTGGATAACATTCTAAGATGTACATTTGTCATTTTTAGTACTATACATTCATCTGAAAGCTAGATTTGTGTTTTCAAGTCAAAGAACACTGGTAAAATTAACCCAGAAAATGAATGAAACTTAGAAACTAAAATTTACTTGCAACCTATGGTTATTTATGATTAGCCTGAGACAACTGCTTAATTTTACACAGATGAAATAATTTCACACTAAAATGATCCTCAAAGTTTTTCCAGAGAAATATTGTTCAAACTTCACAGGAGAGCTGGAAAATTACACAGTATGGACTCAATCCAGCTCAGTATTTCTTGAACTGGGGTCATTACTTACTGTGCATTGGTTTCTTCACATACAAAGTAGGGTTCTTGTGACAATTAAATGAGTTAATACAAATTTCTTAGAACAATACTTGACTATAGTACTGAGTTAAGCACTACTCTGTTAATTATTAATAGTCAACTCTTATTATACATGAGTTCTCATCTTGAGGGGCACAGGGATAAAAGGAAATATTGTCAGTATATATGGCAAGTATATTTTAGGTACTGTACAATCAAAATGTTGTAAATTTCTAACAAGCAAAACAACTAAGAGTTAATGACATGCTTATAGTTCCACAGTTTCAGAATGGTGGAGGTGAGGAATGGAACCTAATGCTTTGTAACTTCAGAGTCTCTTGATTAGTAAGGTTGCTCTTAAAGGAGCCTCAATGAGTTAAAAAATAAAGTGTACAAATGAATCTCCTTTCATAGACTATTTAAATGCTGAAAGAGAAACAATAGAGGACCACTAAATGGAGCATTACAGATTAATTCAAGACTCAACCAGCACTTGTCCTTCAAATAATTTTAATGGTGAATCAACCTTTACTCAAATATTCCTTAATATAAATTTACAGCATACTATATTCCCGGGACAATAAAAAGTATAAACTGCATTGGTTAATTCTAGTAATATTTCATTAAATATAAAGGCAAGTTTTAAAAAGTCCAAAAATGTTTCAATTTGTCAAAGCTAATTTCATTCACTAAGAGCAACAAGTTTGTTCTTACTTCTCCAATGGAATCTTGAGAATCCTGATTGTACACCTGAGTCTCTACTTCTCCATCAGTACTTTCTTCTGCCATAACTTCTTCCTGAATCATAATGTACAATTTAGGGTTCACATCAGAGTATTACCTGAAGGGTTACTGTTCTGTCAGTTCTTGCAACAAAACAATATGCAAACAAAACTCAAGTCTATAATTTTATAAAGCTTTATACCAGAAATGGTCACTTATTTTTACTTATTCATCAGTATAGACTTAACAAAAGGGACACAGTTGCAGTTAAATCTTAGAAAAAGACAAGAGTTTGAAATGTCCTTTAAACTATAAACTTCCTTATTCTTCAAATTAAAAAAAAAAACCATGAAATAGAATTCAACTTTTTCCAACTTTTTCTGTGCTTTATATTGAAATGGGGACAAATTCAAGTAAAGGTATGCACAGAATATAAAATGCCACTGGCAACAGTAATTAGACCTTGGCTGTCAGCAAAAACTTTCTTTTGAGCTAAAAAAGAGCTTTCCCCATAATATATTATGAAGCTGTCATTGCTTATCACTGAAAAAAATATCCTACCTAACCTTACTGGTAGAAGTATGAATAAAACAGAAAGAACTTTACCCACCTCGGTTCCTACAGGTGTAACACTTTTCAACTTCTTTGGAAGAGGCATTTCCACTGTATCATCAGAGACTTGGTCTGATGCTTCTACGGTGCTATCTTCTTCCTCTTCTCGTGAACGCTTTGGCAAAGAGGAACTTGGGGTAGCTGAAACTTTAAAATTAAAGAATTTACATCTTGAATAAGAGCATTATAATAACTTCATTTAGACAAAGGTAACTTAAACAACATTTTTAAAATTAGCCAATATAGTTAATTAACTAAAGAACATAATAAACATTTAAATGTACAGACCAGAATTTTACAATAAATCAAATCTTAAATCTCCATCAATGTAACTTGTTCTTGCTAATCTATGAGTAAACAAAAGGCAACTTATGTTCTGATTCAATGGTTTTTTTAGTAACCTAACCCTTGTTTTTATAAAGCCAGCTAACTTTTACAATACATCTGAATCACTGCAACTGTACTGATAAATAAATGCTTTGCAGAGTTTAATAGAGCCTTTCATAAAATGTAAGACTCCTTAAAAGAGTCTTTCAGCCTGGGGGATTGACATTAAGTTACATATAATGTTTGGAGTTGTTTCACTGCTAAAATTAGGCAAAAAGTAACTAGAAGGGAAAAAAGATTTTTGTTCTATGATATAAACTGATTGAAACCTATTCAATGATAAACATGAAATAAAATGTTAAGAATATATCCTTTCCTTCTAACAACTGTTAGAAAGCAAGTACCTACAAAGGACATTCATCATATGTGTTATATCAAAGAGATTATAAATGTGTAAGTCCATTTAAAATTAATGTTACCAGTGCCAAATACTGCTGTGGAAGTTGAAGGCCGCTCAACTGGTGAACTCTGAACAACCTCTACTATATTCGGAGATAACTCTTGATTTGCAGGCTCAATCTGAGGATGACTCTGTTGAGTTGGCTGCACAAATGCTGTTGCCTGTGTTTGTTGTTGAACAGTTAAAATTGGTTGAGAAATGGAAGGCTGGACATTAGGGCTAGTAGAACGAACAGACCCACTTGTGCTTCCAAAAACTGGAACATGTTCCACAGGCCCTTCGGACTGCATAGCTGAAAAATAATTAAAATATTTAATCTAAGTTTTCTGGTCTTACTAAAGCAGTCTTTAGCCTTCTCTATTCTGTGGTATACATTACATTTTGCAGTTTTTCTGTACAAATCTCTTACTGCTTACTACACAAAAACACTGGGTAAAAGTAAAGTAAGTATTATGTTACTTACTTTTGTATTACCTATGTGACTGATATGATAGGTTGCAATTGAAATAATTTGTTGGCTAAATTAAACTTAAAATGGTTCATGTATCTACTGTTCCAATTAAATTAAAACCAAATAAAACTAATGACATTAAGAAGCTCAGAGTCAAATAAGAAATTTTCATTGTGCTCCATTCTGCTTTAAATTGATATCATAAAACAAACATTAAGTTTAGCACTAAGGATAGCTCAGCAGTAGAGTATTTATTTAGACTGTATAAGGCCTTGGATTCAATATCCACATCAAAAAAAAAGTTTAATGGAAAATTTATCTGATAATTATTTTACTGAATGTAGCTGAAATACTGTTTTCACAGCATTTACATATACAACGTATTTCTAAACACTTGAAAATTTTATTGAATTCTAACATTTGTCAAAATATAAACTTTAAGGAAATAGACATACAGCAAAAGTTTTAGTGAACATTTTGGGATGAGCTAAAAGGATTAAACAACAAAACCCCCCAAGATTTCTGACTTTGAGAAGCTCAACCTAGTGGAGTAAAAAGGTATGCATAAAATACAAAGTTGAACTGTTATAATGAGTAATAAAGTGCCATGAGAACAAAGTAGAGAAAACAAGAAGTACAAATAACTTCAGCGAATAACGGATTGAGCAAGCAATTTACTATGGTTTTTCATATCTTTCTTATTGGTCCTAGGGTCACACCATATAATTTATAGGAATATATTTTAGCTCTTCTTTAGCATAAAAACAAAACAAAATAAAAAAGAGGGAAGGCAGAAATCTGCTGCATTAACAAGTATTCTAGGAGGTAAATGTTTCAAAACATTTACTCATTTTCAATGTGATGTCTAACTTTAGCTTTGGATGCCTCACTTATCCTTGATGCTACTGTAATCTTCTCAAAATAAATGTAAACAAGTAGTCCAATGGGATTTGTGTTACTTTACTAACCCTCTTGTGATTCCACTTGTGTAGTGGGCATCACGGTAGCTGTTGGGGTAGTAGTAGGATTTGTCACAGTTGCGGGTGTAACCATTGGGCGAATACTAGCCCTGGGTGTTGACTTATTCCCAGCCATAGCTGCAGCTGTCACTTTACTTGGAGTAGAAACAACAGGAGTTGGCTTGATATTGGCTGTTGGTGGATCTGATGCGCTGGCACTTACAAAAGAGAAATGCAAAAAACAATGCATTCATAATTATTATAAATACTCTCTACAAAATACATATACTCTAAGAAAAGGCGTATTACTTTCTTAAGCAGGCAGTTGAGCAAATATGATCTTAATCTGGTTTAAGCTTTACTGATAATTTTTCCTGACATCACTTTAGGTACATTTGTCAGATTTAAAACAAATAGTTTTAAAAATACATTTTCATTATTTTTTAAAGTGTATCTGTCTTTATTGCAGTTTTATATTTTTGTTCACTAAATATTTCAAACCTCTTATTGAAAAGGTTTTAAATTTAAGCACTTAAAACTAAGGAATGCTATGGAGTAGTGTACTCAGATAATGCAGAACACATCCAACCAGTGTTAAAACTGCTGAGCCCAGGTCTCAGGCTAGCCTTTTACTGCTGTCACAATGTAGCATTCAGATAAAAATCACAAACTCAAAGATGAGAGGTGTTCTTTCTCTCTGTCACAGTGCTCTGCTCAACAGGACTGAGAGTATGTCAAAACCAATAAAGTACATGTATCTGTTTTTTTCCCCCCAAAGATTACTAGATGTGTCCTAAACTTTAATAAGAAAAACAGGCTATAAAAGAAAACTCACATTCCTCTTTCACCAGAAGCTGGAGTGGTTTTCAACGTGATCTGTCTCTGTTGTTCTGGAACCTACAAAGAGAAAACTGTTGATATCTGTGTCTATCCCACACAACAGTCCTCTAGACAACACTATCATAGTATTTTAGTATTGTACTAATGTGAAAATTCACTCCGATGAAGGCTCCTTAGTCACCAGGTACTTTCAAGAAAAATCTATGAAAAAAACCTGCTTTGTTATTTAAGCAAAATTATCTAATCACCTTATTAGTAGGTTCTTGAGGCTCATCTCTCTGCTCAAGGTGCCTCTCCTGATGCTCCCTGAGTTCTCTTTCCAAACGACTAATTCGACCTTCATATTGGGACTTAAGAGCCGTCATACGAACATCTAGTTCATCTTTCTGCTGATCTAAGGCTCCATTTCTTTGTTTAAGCTCCTCATTCTCTTTAGTAAGCTGATCTTTCACACCTAAAGAAGTATCCATGTGATATTATTACAATCATACATTAGAAGTAACATTTATACACTTAATTGACACACAAGTTATGCTAGATTCTGCTACTTTAAAATCTACACTAGTTCTGATACGTCGTCTTAGTGAGCAAAGTTCTAAACATATCCATGTTCTAATATAAAATATATATTCTCCAACATAAATACATATCTTCTTATTAAGATCTAAAAATTAAAGAACCCTAGTAAGTAGAAACCCTTTACATTTCATTATAAATTGCAAAATTTTCATTTCATATCACCTATTATAGCATATATTAACTTGTTTTATGAAGTAACTCACTTGGACACTATCTTTAACATCATTAAAAATAACGTTGATAATAAAACTTGATGGATTCGACATTTACTAAGCAGACTTGTAACCAAAGCCTCGAGCCTTGCAGTACTGGGTTTCTCATAAATGTCATGGGATTCTCCCTAAAGGGTCACATGAGCCTCAAGGGAGGCTCAGAAAAATCCTTGAGCCGGTGAGATCCAGTGCCTGGGCAGCAGAATCTGCATCTAAAGGATCTCTGCCACAAAGCAGAACTGTTATACACTAATGCAGAAAGACTACAATAACCTATAGTGATTATCAGCCAACATTAAGACTTCATAAACACAGCAAATAGCAAGAACATCATCATTTGAAAATTGGGATTCACTATGTTAATATCTAACCGAATAAACCTAGTAGTTAAGAGCATGTACAAAAATTTCACTTTATATTTTTTCTTTCCCAATTAAGTCTGCGTATCATCAACTTTCACTACCACGTGTACACTTTAATCTATACAGAAACTTACCAGCTAGATGTGCAATTTTTGATTTTGCTGCTACAATAGCCTTTCTTGTTTTCTCTTCCTTTTCAGTAATCTGCTGTCTTAGCTGTTCCTCCTGAGTGGTTCGATCTTGAAGATCCTGACGAAGTCGTGCAAGTTCAGATTGAAGCTGTATAGTTTGTTCCTGTAGATTTCTTGTTTCTGTCTCTTTTTCAGATAATGTCTTTTGTAGGTAAAAAAAAAGTATTCACTGATTACCTATGGACTTAAAATGTAAACTTTTTGTTTTTTTACAAGTAAAAATGGAGATGAAGCCAACTAAATAATTACCTGAAGATGAATAAATACTATTTATATGCATGATCTATTCATAGTAAAAAAATATATACATTCCTACTAGGTAAGGGAGTGTCAGTGTTTAACATGTATTTCTTTAGACATACAGCAGGAATTAGTGACACATCTTTACTGCTCTCACACGTATACCTTCTGCAAATTTTCCACTTGACTCTCGAGTGATTTTGACTTTGTTTCAGCCTGGTTGAGGGTATCTTTGAGCTCTTGCATCTCCTGTACTGAGACATGCTGTTCCTGATGGTCTCCAGAAGACTGAGCTGAAGTCTCCATGACCTAAGATGACAAATAGTAATAACACACTTACATATTTCTATTTAGTAATTCCACTTCTGAGAGTTTATATAAAGAAATAACCACATCTATGCAAAGTTTTATCTTTAAGGATATTCAAAGGTGAAATTTCTATGGCATAATTTTAGTGTCCAAAAGTAAGACTTTGGAGTTTTCTATACAAGTAGATATCAAACATCAAATCAAAATAGTGAGGCACTGTAGATGACTTTTTGACACAGAAACATTTTCATAATAAAAATCAAGTGGAAGAGCAGAGACATCCAATGACATTACTTCTTTGAAAAAGCATACTGCTTACATGTAAAGAAAAGCATACTGAAAGTGCTAACGCTGGCTAATATTGAGAGGTAAGAAGTCCAGATTTTTTCTTTATTCTCTAATCCAACATGTAATAAATATAAAGTCAAGACACAAGTTACTTTCCTTTGGGATTTAAACTATAACAAAAACTTTAAAATTCTTCTTGATAAGTAAGTAACATAAATAAGTTTATTTACAATTATATATAAAGCCTGTTTAGCTATTAAAAACTATCATTTTTTGATATACACAATTTCAACTGGCAATGAGTTATGAAAATATATCTTTACAAAGAACACCATTTAAAATGTAAAAACTGAACTAAAACACCTAGCATTTACCAAAGTTTCTTTATGAGTTTGTAATGCACTTTTAGTCATATCTTAAACGAAACAATGATGTTAGGATAGCTGGATGTGATGGCACACACCTGTAATCCCAGCTACTTGGGAGGCTGAGACAGGAGGCTAGCCTGGGCAACTTAGTAAGACTCTGTCTCTAAAGAAAAAAATAAGAAATAAAGGGGCTGGGAATGTAGCATACTGGGTTCCATCCCCAGTAATTAAAAGACAAAACAAACAAAAAACAAAAAGCATTTAGAATTTAAAACCCAAATTCAAAATTATGAAGAGTTCTGTATTTATCCTAATAAACACATGAATGTATACATTTTTTTTTTCCTTAAAATACCTTATCCTGTTGTGCTTTCAGTTCTTCATACTGAGTCTTGTATCTGCGCCCAATTTTCTTGACTTGAGTAATAGTTTTGACTTTCTCTTGAATGTCAATTATTTTGACATCTAAATCCTTCTGGATGGCTTCCTTTTCAGTTTTTACTTTATTTAAATCTTCCTTCAGACTCTGGATTAAATTTTGGTTGTTTGTCAAAGATGCATTTGATCTTAAAGAAATGAAAGAAAGGTTTCTTTGAAAAGCTAAATATATAAGACTTCAAATTTCACAATACTTCACTTTTAAAGTTTATATTGTGTTGCTTTAATAGGAGCCTTTAAATTAAAAACTCTAACCACTCCACACACTTCAACAGATAATTACTTATGAATTTACAATCCTTTAGAAAGATCTTATTACACAGGTGTGATGCCCATTTTAGACTTGAGAAAACATGAGCTACAAGTGCCTTGAGTAACATGCTCAATTTTACAAAGTAATCAACTGATGGTATCCAAACTTTAATTCAGATCTGTTTGACTGCAAAAGCTACATGCTTTCTACTCTACTCTATCAAAATTTTTTTGGTAAAAAGCCAGAGAGACAACTAAGTCTGTAAAACTTTAGGCAGTTAACTTTTGAATCTTAAGATTTTTTGTTCTTAAGAAATAATCTTTCTTCCTGAACATGCCAGACTAATGATAGAAATAAAGAGAATAGAGAAAAAAAATTATAAGCCAAAAAGGATTATGTGAAAGGGGCCAATGACACGAACAAATGACAATGAAGCTTTCAAACTGTAAACCAAAACCATTAATTTTAATATTTAATTTCTTACTTTTAAAGGGGCAATAACTCTAAGTTCATTAAAAAGACCTTAAAAATTCTTTTATAAGTTGACAAATGTAGGCTAACCAACAAAAATAAAAGAAAAATGTCATGCAAAAGTTAACTGGACTACTGTTCAGAAAATAAATTTAGCTTTTGACTTACACCAATACAGAGAAATAAGTCATACAGGAAAGCGTAACATTAAATCACTACTTGATTCCCCAGAGAAACAGAGGGAAGGCCACATATAAGGGCTTTAGTACTTTCTACTCTTTCTCAAACCAGGAAGCATTTGGGGAGTTATATAAAACATTGAAATAAACTAATCAACTCCTTTAATATTTCATGTATGACATATAATTTAAGGCTCCTTTTAATATACCTTGCAATTTCAGCTTTAAGTCTCCCAAGTTCTTCAGTCAACTGTTGAATCCGCTTAGTGTGAACTTCCTTTTCAGAAAGGAGTTTCCTATATTCTTCTGTATCTGGATCTTTTTGTTGACTCACTAGATGCTAGAATAAAAATGTGTACTTTGTTTTTTTAGGATTTATAAAAAAAAAAAAATGTGCTACAACAAAATGGTAGAGTATCCATGCCTACATTAAGTGTCCTGCATGCAAATTGATCAAGCATCAAAATGTCAGATACTAATTTCAAACCTTTAGTTTAGCTAAATCTAGCCAAAATGGAAGAAGAAAAAAATTAAATGTCATTAACTATTATTTTTTCATAAGTGCAAAAAAACCATTTCAGATTAGTTACACAGAAGCCAAATAAAGGTACTCAGAGAACGGAAAATATTTTAAGTATGTAATTTCATAAAGTGACATTTAACAGGAAAATATATACATAATACATTACAAACATACTAAAAAACCCTAGCTGCAACTGATTGAATTCACAAGAAAAGGAAGGATAATGCAACAAAAATATATCTGGATTTGAGTAGCTTATGATCCCTTCTTGATTTTTTAATTGCTTGTATAATAAAATCAAAGAATAAAAGGGCCCTAAAAATCCTAAAATCCTATTCAGATAGCAATGGTTACAACACTAGAGCATTTTCTAGGTTCCAGGGAAACTACTGTACATATATTATTTTTGCCATATAGTAATTTCTTATCTTCATTTTACAAATGAGCAAAACTAGCTCAAAGAGGTTAAGAAAATCTCACAAGTTACACAACTAGTATGTGGAAGGTGGATTTCCAATCTTCTGCCTGAACACAGACCTGGAGTTTCTACTGCACCACCCTACTTGGTGCCATCCCTCATGAAAGGTTCCAGTGAGCGAGTCTTCTTAAAGTGCTTCAATAAACTATATAAATGTCGATTTTCATGTAGACAAGTAGTTTAGGGATAAAAGCAAAGCCTAAAACTTTGGAATTATAGGAAATAAATTAGCCACCCTAAAAATACACAAAATTAACCAAAGAAAATTTTAAAGCTGAGTTACAACTGCAATAACACTGTAAGTTTCACTAATTCTGTAAATATTTTACAACTCTAGTTTACTCTATCACTAAAAATCGTTTTCACATGTCTTTTTTTGTTTTGTTTATCATTTTCATGTTTTTGAATGACTTTAACTTTATTTACCTGGTTACGTGCTTTCCAACGTTTGACATCCTCTTCTAATAATTTCTTCTCTGCCTGCAACATACCACTCTTCTCACTCAGCTCAGCATTTGCTTCTTGTAAAGGTAAAATATCTAACTCCAGTTTCCTCACCTGAAAATAGTGACAATTTTGTAAAATTCATTTCTAATATTGTTAAAAATAACATGCCTTTACCCTTGATTGGCAAGACACAAACCTTTGCTTGCATTTGTTGTAGATCCTGTTCTAGTCTCTCCTTTTCTTCTCGTAGCATTTTATTGGTCTCCATAACTACATTCATTGTTTCAGTTTTCTTCATCAGTTCTTCATGCTGAGCCATTGTTTTAGCAGTTACCTAAAGGTTTTAAACACATACAAGTGAACATTCAGTAGCTGAAGAGCTTATCTCTTCCTACCAGCTATAATCCTCCCTACAACAAAGTAGAGGATTTAAATTTCAACTTTTAACTGAAATTTTTCAAAGGTTACATGTTTATTTTCCTGTGATGTATGCTAATCCAAGTTTAAACAAATGTTAGAAATTACAAAAATAAAAAGACATTGACATCCCGCCTGTATTACCATTAGGTAAAAACATCAATCCCCATTTACATAACATTTGCCTCTTCTTTCTTGCTGCAATGAATTTACTACAAGCTCTAAAATAACGTTATTTTGATCGTCAGGTTTTTTCTTGCTAAGAAATCCCTCATCATGTTGTCCTTTTTATTTCATCACTTTGGTTTTAAATGATTTGCATTTTTTCTCTCATAGGTATAATTATCCATCTTTTGGATGTTACTCCTCCACACATCATTTTTTAAACTATAACATATTTCATTGTTGTTGGTCATGCTTGGATAGGTACATTATTTTAAATATGTGTATTACCTTCTTGACTGTCTTTCCACTGTATCTAAGAGTTGGACTCCCCCTCTCAACTTGTTTGTGGGCTAGGACATTTTCATTTATTTGCTTTTCTACAGCACAAAGCAATAGCAAAGAACACAGAACAGACTGAGACAATATGCGTTGTTAAAATCTTCTGATGCTGCTCTTTTTCTTCCAAGTGTTAATTCCATGAATTAGAGGATCTATTATATCCATGGTGAAATAACATTTGAATTTGGGTTGTTTTTCACGACGGTATAATTCTGTAACTTTAAAATTCTGCTAGAAACATAAACCCTAAAAACCTAGTTATCCACTTTCCCCTATTTCTCCCTAGTCATTTTAACTAACTAGTTACCAGTTAAGAGAAGGTAAATGTTCTAAGGTCTTAATTTTCTCTCTTCTAGATGTAGGGGTACATTACTGCATCTTAGAATGAGATAACTCAGCAATAAGCCTCTGAGTGATAGTGTGAGTGCTGTGAGTCAAGTTTGTGTTCCAAACATCCATTTCACTACTACAGCAACTTCTTTTCCTTTCTTTGGTTGTTGGTTTGACTTTTTTTTTTTTTTTGCTCCTTTGTCAAGAAAAATATATTATGTATCAGTTAGAATCATTTCTTTCTACAATGATATCTAGATATATGCATGACAACTGTAATAAATTGAGATAGCTGGAATTTAAGCACACATTGCCCATCAGACATGGTTCTAAATGTTTCACGTGCACAAGTTCACATAATCCTTACAATTATCTTCCAAGCACTACAGATGAAAAAACTTAGAACTGGGAAATTAAACAATGCACAAAAGCATGGTATGAAAATAGAATTTGATATCAAGCAGTCTGTGTACACAGTTAACACTCTTAACCATTATATTAGTACTTAACAAATGTTTAATGAATTTACAAGTTAGGAAAAAAGCATATTTCAAATCATATTTTGTTATATTCAACAGTAGAAATGTACGTACGCTCTTGTGACTTAACAACTGTTTCCTTTAAGCTTAGTATACGTACCTGGACCTTTTCCCTTTCAGCATTTAGGCTATCCTGCAGTTCCTGCAGCTGTCTTTGTAAAAGTTCAACCCTTTGTTGATAACGCAGACTCTCAACTTGAGCCACCTCAAACCTAGTTTCAGCAATTTCTTTTTCTCGTCGTATAAATCTATAAGAATGTGTATGTTAAAATTTTATTTGAATTAAATATAGCCAACGATGATAACATTTCAAACTTTGGGTGATTTTTAAGGTGACAAAATCATTTACTTTAATAGCTGTTTTCACTAATAACAGTGGGAAACTTTTTTTTAGTATATACAATGGCTCAAGAAAACACCTATCTTTAAAATAACCTATAAGGTGTTTAGTTTTTCAAGAGGAACCTGCTTGAGCTTAGTATCAGGTTCAAATTTAAAGTCATTTATTTAATATGTTTACAAGTGAAATGTGAGCAATAATTGGGTGGTAGTGATCTTAGTGAATAAAGGACTGAGCTTTAATTATGCATAATCTCCTCTAATTTCTGCATTTATAGTTTTCATATTGTAACACCATAGACTTAAGAATTCATGTGACTTACCTGAGAATTTCTAAAATTTGTTCCTGAGATTTTCCTTCTTCACTGAGAGATACATTCAATGTACCTTGTGCGCCTTCCTTCATAGAGGCAACTACTTTGTTACTTAAATTTTCAATTTGATCATGAAGTAATCTGTTTTGTTTCTCTAGATCTTCACAGCGAGATACACACTTGGCAACTTCATCCTGTAAGACAAGAGTTGATTGTAATAGCAGACTTTCCATTGTACATTAAATACGCAATTCTTTCAATTTTCCAGAGCATTTATTGTGATCTACGATAATACCTTCAACATTCTCTCTCTCTCTTCCCAAGATGCTTTACACTCCAACAACTGTGATTCTGCCTTCTGGGTTGCTTCCTCCAAGTGCTGACGGATTGATGCCATTTTTGAAACCTGTTCCTTGGCAGCTTGTAGAGCTTCCACATCAGCGGCATGTAGCATCAATTCTCTCTCATACTTATTCTGAGCTTCCACAGCTATTTTAGCCTGCAAAAAGTTATTCCCCCATTGACACACAAGATTATAATTCATGAAGCTAGTCAGTACTTTTAGAAACAATACAGTGCATTAAAAAAATAACTACAGTGAAAATGCTGGGTGTAGTGGTGCACACCTGTAAGGCCAGCGAGTTAAGAGGTTGAGGTAGCAAGTTCAAGCCCAGCCTGGACAACTTAACAAGATCCTGTGTCAAAATGAAAAATAAAAAGAGCTGGAGATGTAGCTCAATGGTAGGGCACCCCTGGGTTCATCTCCAATGTTGCCAAAAATAAAAAATATAACCTAAATGTACCAAAATAGGGAGATAAAAGGATAACTGGAAGTTGTGATATTTCTACTTAAGAAAATATTTTAAAAACTTAAAAATGAAACAGAACAAAACTATGAATGGAAAATTATGTACATAAAATACAGTTGTACACACAAAATCTGACAGGAAACAAGGGAAATAAAAGCATTGATTTTGGACACTGAATTATAGGTTCAAGTTGAGTATTCCTTATCTGAAATACCAGGAACTACAAGTGTTTCAAATTTTACCTTTTGTTTTTTTTTTGGTTTTAAAGTATAGATCTTACTAGATGAACATACCTAATCTGAGAATCAAAACTCACGAATTCAAAATGTTTTTGAGTGTCAGCACTAAAAAAGTTTAAGATTTCAGAAGACCGGGATTAAAGATGTTTAATTGGTAATTATTTGATTTTAATTTCCAATGTTATGTTGTTCAGCAATAAAACAAGAGCAATTAATTCTTGTCTACATTATTTTGAAGCTTTTTCCCCCATATTCTATTTTAAAAGTTATATTCATATATACAATACTGTGCATATTTAAGCAGCAAAGAACAGAAACAAAGCGAATAGCTATTAATATACCACCTAAATTAAAAATGAGACTATTACCAATATCTTTACCTTTATACCCTTTTCAGCCACTACTGAAAGTTACTAAGCCCCCTAATAACTTCTACTTTACTGAACTGGGTTTTATCATTTCTCTTTCATAAAAATATAAAAAGCTTTATCATATGTGTGCATACACACACACAGTATACTTAAAAGTCAAGTTTTGCTTTAATGATTTATAAAATGTGTATAGAAATTTGTCCAAGCTCAATAATACATTTAGAAATGTTATTTATTCAGAGGTCCTTTTGTTGAGGGTAAGTTTGGAAATGAGGGCTGCAATAACTGTCTTCTGTTCCTGTTTTAATATTTTTTTCCTCATTTGTTAACAAAGTTGCTTTGTTAACAGAATACACATTTTACTTTCAATTTTCACCTATACTTTTCAACTTATCTTAATCCAAGTTTCACAAAAGTGTAAATACTTTCCCATTTTGATAAGCTTTGCCAATCCTTGAAATATTTAAAGATACTCCAAGAACCATTCTCTAGGCCCAAAGCTCATTTCTCAGAAACTGAAGACAGCAACACTTACTTGTTCCTGACAGTCACGTCTGGCTTGCTGTTCATTACTTAAAGCTGTGCTTGCTCTCTGAAGAGCTTCTTGAACTTCATTCTGAACACTTGAAAGTGTTTTCCTCAGCTCAGTTAACTAAATAAGAAGATTAAAATGAGTTAGCCACTGATTTTGAAAATACAAAAGACAGATGTTCAATGATCCAAACAGTCGAAGGACCTATCCACTCCCTATTAATATTCACTAAAGTCTAATCTCAGACAGAGATTTTTAAAGAGTAGCATTAATATCTAATTTGGTAAAATGTTCTAAAATTGTAAAGGGAAACATAGATGCACAGAGCACAGTAAAGAAAATTAACTATGTATTCAATCAATTTCTTTTGACATGAACTAAATGGTAACTAATGAGCTGGTTAAAAGAATTCAAATCCTTATGTAAAAAAATGATTAATATGACTAATAACCTAATTTACCTGTTGTTCCATGCTCTCTATGGCTTTTCTCTTATCATCCTGAAGTTCTTGTTTCTCCTTCTCTACTTCCATCAACTTCTTTTCCAACTGCATCTGAAATTCAGCTGATTCTTTTAAACGAACATCAATATTTTTCCGTACTTCTTCTGTCACCTTCACAAAATTACAAACAATAAGATGTAAAAATTATACGCATTTAAAATTACAATTCCTTCTTCAAATCTAAGCTGGAGTACTACAAATACTGTTCGCCTTATATTAAAAGGATCCATGACATGCTCATTAAAAGTAGCAAATATACCATATAAATAATCTACAAGTATAGTTTACTGTACCTCTCAACTTCGCTATTAGCCATTTTTCTTTTTTGAAACTTTCCATTTCTCACCTTTTTGTCAATTCTTACATCCTCTTGTCAAATCCATCTAATCTATCACTGAAAGATATTTTCATCATACAGTACACTGATTTTCAGATGCCAAAAAAACAGAAGGACCTTTTAAAATTGTCATCCTAGGCCACTACTACAGCCTCCAAAATGAACTTTTATTTTGAGATATTGTCTTACTACATCACTAAGTTGTTCGGGATGGATCCAAATTTGCAATCCTCAAATGCACTCTGGCCTCAGCCTACCAGAGTGTTGGAATTACAGATATCACTACCATGCCCAGCTCCAAAACTATTTTATCCTTCAATGTTCTATATGATTCTTTCCAAAAAAAATTTCTAATTGTGACATGTTAAAATTTTAATAGCTCCTAATAAATCTATGGAAAACAATTTAACATGATGTTTAAAATCTTTCACGTTTGGCTCTTAACTAATTATATCCTTTACTATTTCACTTCCCAAATTGAGTATGTTATCATCCAGCCCTTTCTATTTTGGCTGAAGTTTCCTACCACATGGAATATCATTCTACTATCTTTAACTATCAAGATGGTACCTTCATGTAAAGCTTTGTTTAAATACCATCTCTTGTGAAGCCAAACGACACCAAAGAGACAAATAACTTTCCTTACTTGTACCTTTCCAATAGCAATTAATCTGTATCTTGCTTTAAGAATTTTGTATTTTTTGTTTTATCTGGCTTATCAGACCCAAGGACTTTCAGGTGGTAAGGACAAGGGTGTCAATCCAATTCACACCAATTCCTTACATATAGCAAACTCCTAATTTGCAAAGTTAATAGATGAGTTTATGTTGAATTCTCAGAATCATACATACCTGTTTTTCCTTGTTGAGGGATTCTTCTAAACTAGTCACCATTGCTCGATACTGTTCCACATTACTAGCACTTGTTTTTAGTCTCTCCTTCAAGTCATTTACTTGTTCTTCAGCCTGCCTTAGCTGACTCAGAAGATCATCCACATCTTCTTTGTCATTAGGTTGACCTAAAAGGTGTAACAGTTATATTAAAATCAACACTTTAAGTTAACATTTTAAATGGTATTAGAGATGACCATTACCAGTTTGTGACATCAGGATAAAGGCTCAAACACAGAAGCTCTTAATTATAATATATATTGTAATACCTGCTAAATATCGAAATACCATGTTATTTCTTCAAAAAATTGAAACTTGGGCTGGGGATTTAGCTCAGTGGTGCCATGCCTGCCTTGCAAGTGGAAGGTCCTGAGTTCAATCCCCGGTATGGGGGTGGGGTGGATATATCAAACCTTTGAAGTCTGCTCTTAGACAAATTTTAAAAAGGAGATTTAAGAGAACATCAACTATTTCCACAGCTGACATAGTATCTATTTGAATAATCAGATTCTTAAATTATTATTTAAACATTTTTTCTAAGACTCTAAAACTTAAATCATCTCATCCAGGAGCTGGGGGTACAGCTCAGCATGAACAAAGGCCTGAGTTCAACAGCTGAACATTCCCCTAAAACAAAACAAAACAAAAATAGACACAAATAGCCTAATTTTTGTTTTATCTAAAATGCATGGAAATGAAACTGCAGTTGGAAAAGAATGTTTTCCTATCATGTTAAGAAAGGAGTATTGGATCATTGTACATCCATTATATAGGTACTATTTACATATCTATATACATGCACAATACATACACACACACACAGACACACACAAACACACACTTCTTTCCCTTCTGTTAAGAAACAAAAACATATGAGAAGATTATCTGAATACAAAGGCTTTGTTTGATTTTAAAACAGTGTATTTACAAAGGAGCACCAAAAAACTAATAAAACAAGCATTTTATCTGAGGCTATTGATAAGTAAAGATAAGGAATACTGCTTAAAACCAGTCCGAATAAATTAATTACTTAACTAAAGCTCATTACAGATTTAGTAATACGTTTATCTCAAAAGACAGAGGGTTAAAAATTCAAATGTCAATCTTCTTCAGAATGAACAATTTTTAAGCATTAACATAAGGCCCTAGCTTTAAGCCCATCAATTAAAAAAAAAAAGTTATGGGCTGGGGATTTAGCTCAGTGGTTTCACCGCCTGCTGTGCAAATGCAAGGACCCAAGTTCGATCCCCCGTAACAAAAAAAAAAAAGTTACAAGAAGTACAAAGACACCTTGGAACACACTTCGACCAGGTGTCATGTAGAATCAACTCTTCTAAGACTTCCAAATTTATTAATTTGAGTCTAACACTAAGCTTTACAGAGGACAAAAGTGGGTTACCCCACCCTTTACTAGAATTATCAAAGAATTAGGTTATTTAGCATATATTATACACCTAAAGGAGTATGTATTTATTTAGTACTGTGCATCTATGTTATCTATTTACCTTTACCAGTTCTCTGTGAGGACTGAGAAGCAAGTTGGGCTTCCATATTACTAAGATACTGTTTCAATGTAGCAATTTCCTTTTGAGCATTTTTTAATAGTTCTTTTGTATTAAAATGAAGATTTGTCTCTGTATCCAGCTGTCTCTTTGTATCTAAAAGTTGAACCTGTAAGAAAATATACATTAACCCTAAACAGACTATATTTAGGTTCCTTTATCTTTCTCCAGATCCTTAGAACTTTGGCCCAGATAAAGTAATAGAAAACAGATTTAGATTTCCACCAATAGACAAACACTCAAACAGACAAACTGTGTGAAACAGCCATGATCCTTGAGATGGGAAATGGAAGACAACTGACTTTAAGATTCCAGAATATGACACAGAGAAGAAGAAATAAACCAGACTCTCTGAATTAAGAACACAAACTTGGGAGCCCTAGGAGACTAAAGCAGCTCAAGTGTATAAGACAGAATATCAGAGATAAATAGCTGTACAGACAGGAAGTGGCCTGGAGATGGGAAGAGGGTATCCGTTGAGAATTAAGAAGACAGCAGTAAGTGCACTTAGGAGAGTACTGTAACAATGGAAAAAATCATCCAAAGGACTGTATCTATCATTCACAGAAAAGTTAGGGATAAGCCAGGTATGGTGGTACGTGCCCATAATCCTCTTGCTACTAAAGAGGTGGCAATAGGAGGATCCCAATTTCAAGCCCAGCCTGGGCAACTTGGCCTCTAAGTATAAGAAAAAAAGGCGTGCGCGTGCGTGCGTGCGTGCGTGTGTGTGGCGGGGGGTGGCAGGTAAGAGGTTAGAGATGTAGCTCAGTGATACAGTGCTTACCTAGCATGTGCAAGGTCCTAGGCTCAATCCCCAATACTACAAAGTCAGGAATAATGCTTATTCCAAAAGCAAGATGAAAAAACATAATAATTCACTGAACACTGGAACTAGAATTTAGGAAGATCTTGCCTCAGAAGTGGAAAATCTTAAGTGCTTAGACTAAACACTGCTCTGGGCCTAGCTAGTAAGTCATAAAAAGTGAAATTCAAAAGAATCAAACTATTTTTCAATGTTACTGCCTTCCAAACAAAGCTCAGTAAAATTTTTAAAATAGAAACATATTCAGTACCCAGGCTAGGCAATACTAACATCCCAGGCACCCCCCAAACCTGCCACCAAATATGAAGAACATAAAGAAGAGAAATTAGTCTCTAAGAAGTATTCAAATTCATGTTTCTACCTGGACGGCAAGGCCTTCGCACACAAACATTTGTGAAAAAAATTACATAAATTCAGAACCTTAACATACTCACATCTAGATTTCTAGTAAGTGTATGCCTTTGTTCCACTTCATTTTCCAACTTCTTCTTTAGATGACAGATCTCATGCTCCAGTTTTTCTATCTGGGTACTAAGTCTTTGTTTGGTTTCTGTTTCCGATCGCTCTAGTAGTCCCTAAAATAAGGAAAAAATTTTTGGTTATACTTAAAAGAAAAATACAAAGAAAATTAGAGGCTACAGAAAGTTTTTCCACATACAGAGGTTAAAATCTAGAATTTTTTTTTTTAGAAACAGGGTCTTGCTATGTAGTTCAGGCTGACCTTGAACTCACTATGTAGCCCAGGCTGGCCTCAAACCCGTGGCAATCCTCCTGGGGTAGACTCTCAAGTGCTGGGATTATAGGCATGCACTACCACTCCCAGCCAAATCTAGAATATTTACCAAGAAATTATGCTGGTATTTTATCATGTTAAAAAAAAATCTACTTAAGGGGAGGGGCAGAAAGAGAAACATAATAGTCATTCAAATTTCCAAAAATTTAGTAGATGACAATATCTAAAAATTAATCTTGCCAACAGGCTGTACAGAATCCAGTAGGTAGACCTAAGGATCAAAGGTGCCAGCTCATAGTTTCAATTAATTCTCTTTCAGAAGTTTCATTTAAAATATTCCTTAATAAACCCCCAAATCCAATGATCATGACAATGGATGTCCAAAATGATACATTTTCTAATTATAAAAATTGAGAGGATATAAGGATAAAATTATTTAAACTTAACTTTTCATGTATTTTTTCTACTTGTGCTTTATTTGATTACCTGAATTGTCTGCAGATTAGTCAGCAGCAAGTTTTGTCCCCTTTGTTCAGCTAACAAAGATTCCCTTTGCTGAGAAAGACGGACCTCTGACAATTTAAGCATTTCCTTTTCCTTCTTCAAATTTTCTGCTCTTACCTTGAAGTGAATACAAGTAGAAGAAAAAATATTGGAAAACATTTTATTAAGTGAAATCATACAATTACAAAGTGAAAAGTATTCTTTCATTTCATACTTCTTAATGCTAGAGTACATCTCCTTATCTGATAAAGAAACAAGTGTCATATATTTAAGTAGGAATCAAGAATTACTAGGAATACTAAAAGATGAAAGTAAACCTCAAATACTCATGATTACCTTGTTCTTACAAACCAGACTTCATAAACAATTGCAACAAAAACCTAAACGCCAAAATAAAATTTTGTAATTATGCCATTGTCATTCCAGCATACTGTGCTATTAAGTTATGCAAGTTTTTAAGATACAAATCGATTTCTAAGTGCCTCTTTGAAACTAATAACTAATCTATATATTTTAAAATTTTAATCTATTTATTTTTAAATTTTATTCCTATAAAGTACACTCTGACTCAGGATATCTGGACGAGTACTTTGAAAAATCAATATTCTCAAGAAATTCTCATTTATACGTTGTCGTATTAATTAGCAATCATAAAACTCACACTGAAAAAGTGTTGCATCATGGTGTGGGAGAAGGATAAAAATGAAAGAATACAGCCAATATAATTAGAAAACTTGGTTCAAGTCTTAATCTCTCTCATGACTATACAAAAATAGGCAAATTACTTATTAGGTCTTGAATCCATTTTTCACAGATAAAAGGAAGACCAAACATAACTAACTCATCAAGAAATGATCAAAAAACACTGGGAGATACCTTTTTATCATCACCAAACTCAGTATTCAGCTGGAAGTATGCCTAATTTCCAACATTTACATTCAAGTTAAAATTCAGAAATAATTAAATGCAATTTTTATATTGTTTTTTTCAAAAATGAGCCAGAATGGATAAAATTTATTAAATATTGTTATAAATAAACAAATACTAACTTATAAATTTATTTTGAAATGGAAGACTTATGAGGAAATCTTAGTCCAGAGGGGGGAAAAAATGAACTTCTCTTCAATTTTTTTTTTTTTTTTTTCAGTACTAGAGAAAACTCAGAGCCTTCTCCTTAAGCCATACCTCCAGTGCTTATTTCACTCTTTGAGACAGGAGTTATACTGAAACACTAAACTGGCCAGGTTCAAACCTGTGATCCTCTGGCCTCAGCCAGACAGAGTGCTGCAGTTACAGGCAGCCATGCCCGGCCTCTCTTCAATCTTAATGGAAACAATGACCCTCCTAACATATGATAGGCCATTTGGAAACAGAAAGTTGTAACACTCAGAAACTTTTCAACTTTAAGTCATTTCAGCCAGTAGAAATATGAAATGTAATTTATAATGCAAGTCAGCTGAGGGATATTGGTCTCACTTCTGCAACAGCTAGCTTTTCATTTGCTCCTCTCAAGTCTTGAGTCATTGTATTAATGATCTGTTCCTGCTTTTGAGTTGTTGCAGTGAGCTTCTGATTTCTCTCTTGTAAGGATGTTATTTCTCGACGATATCCTTCGACATTATCCTGCAGCATTTCATAACTGGTATTAAAGAAAAAAATTCCATAAGCAACTTGTACAACAGCTTAATTTTACATGATTAATAAGAAAAAGTGGCTTGTGTTATGTCACATTCTTTCTTTCCAAACTCCTTATCTAGCAGTTTAACTCAAGTTCTAAAGCATATCCTGCTGAATAGCTTTCTAATCTTATTAATCATATTCAAAATAATGCCAATATAAAGTTGCATACCAAATACTCACTAAATGTAGTAGGCAATTTAGGATATTCATGCACAGTTAATGATAGGTTTCTGACAATCCCCTTTTTCTCTTTAATGCTTCATCTTATTTTCTTGTGTGCTTGAAAGGTTGGAAAATGATAGCAATATCAACATAGGAAGAAAAGGTGCTTTGAATTGAGGTATTGAACTATTTAATGTATGGAGTTAACAGCTTATTAACATTATAAAAATACAGTTTAATCATGCACTATGTAAAAATAAATATTCTAACATGCTAAACTAATTAAGTATTTAATGAAAATAAAAAGAGATGGGCATACAATGAAATTTACTATTATTCCTTTGTAAGTGACCCAGAGTGTGATCCTACAACCATCTCACTTCTCCTTCTACCTAGATTAGAAAAGGTTGAATAAAATTTGTTCCCACTTTTCTCATCCTCTGTTGCATTTTCAAAAAAGTTGAGATGTACAAAATCAACAGTTCCTTCATTTTTAGAAAGGGAAACTAGCAACATTCTTCACATGAATCTCAACTTAACTGCTAGCACTGCCTGGGAGAATCATTAACCAATCTTTAAAAATGAACCACCATAGTTTCTTATCTTGAAACACGGTCCATAAAAATCCAACACTTTTTTTCCAAATCAACTCTTGATCTCAATTACTCTGAATAATGAACTACAAGAGTTAGACTTTATTAACTTTTGAGCCAAAGAAAATTTACCGTTTAGAGGCAAAATCTAGCTGGGTAGAAATCTTGGTGTTTTGTGACCGTAAATCTGTGACTTGTTCCTGAAGTTTCTCAAGTTGCTCATTTTGTATTTTTTCATTATCTGCTTTTTCTTTTTTGTAGTTCTCAAAAATCTCCTGCAACTAAATATTGAAGATGATTAGAAGATGATACTATTTTTTAAAACCTATCCCAGCCTGTGATCTGAAACAGGTATGAAGTTTACCTGTTTAAGGGCAGCCTTAGCCTCTATAGCTTCTGATGATTCAATCATCGGTACTGGAGCAGGAGTGGACACAGTCTGGGATGTACTTGAACGTTTTGGAGTTGACATAATAGACATGTCATCTAAGCTTGAAGCTTCAGAAAAAAAAAGAATATAACATTTATCTGCAAACATACCATTATTAAATCAACACGCTAAACGTATTTAAATGAAGTCATAATCACAAAAGTATACGAGTTGTGAAATAAGGAATCTACTAAACAATGTATTGTTTTTGGTTTCTGATTAGATAATACATTACTTAAATGCTAAAACCACCAAAATACTTACTATAATTTACTGACTCTATGATGTACATTTTCAACAATATTCAATATCTCATGATACATAAAATAATGATGTTCTAGAATTGATAACATATTATCAACCATACACTGCTGTCAAATTCAAAGCTACTATTGAGAGTGGCTAATGTTTACGTTGCAAAATACATCCCCTTATATACATTTCCAAAATATTTCTTTAATATGAAATCTAAAAACCTACCTTGTAATGGAATAACAACTCCTGTTGTTTGTGACAATAAAATACGGTACATATCACGTTGTCGAACTATGGAATCAACAAGCTGCATCTGATGTTGTCGAGACTCACGGAGTTGTTCCAGTTCAGTGAGGGCACTCTCAAGTTTGTGTTGAAGCTCAGTGATTCTATAGAAAAGGAAATCAGTTTATTTCATGACTCCAAGTTGACTGGTAATCATATCATTTTTCTTATCCTTTTCTTCTGCTCACATGTTAAGAACCACTTTTTAAAATCTCTACCATCCAGGACTTAGGTACATGTATTAAGCAATATGAAAAATCTACTTGCAAAAATTAAACCAATAACTCTCAGTCCAAAGTCCAGCCTTCATGCTTTTACAGCCATCTTTCTCCTCTAGCACTGTACACACTGACTAAAAAGAACTACCTGACAGTAATACCTACATATTTTCTCCATGAAGCCTGGTGTTCCCTGAAATCCAGATTAGTTCCTCCAATTTCATGTTCCCACTGATAGGCTTTTATTTATTATAGCACTAGTTACATTGAACTAACATCTACTTATTTATCTTATTACCTGTTTATCTGTATTAGTAAAAAGAGTAAAAATTTGTTACTGTTGATTGAATTTACTTCCTTAAATCACTAAATTCCCAGTACTGTTAGAAATACATACAAAGTTTTAATAAGGTTGTTGAGCAAACTGAGGTAGTCAATTGCTTACTTAGATGAAGTTGTTTCTTGTTCTTCTCTTTCTCGGGTTTCCCCAAGTTCTCTAAGAGCTACTAAGAGGCGCTGATTTTGCTGCTGAAGTTCTTCAATATTTCTATAGGATACTAGATGCTGTGATATTACTTCAGATGAACTACTTATGTCAGCAGAGCTTACTTCCTCATCACGAATTACATGGTTACCTCTTGCCTCTTCAAGTTCCATCAAAAGCACTCTAATCTAAAATTAAAAAATTAATATTTCACAATAGATTTGATTCAGGAAATGTTTAGTGTCTATGGAAATTTTTAAATGAAAACATTACTTATGAAAACCCTCAATTTGTCCTAATTATAATAAACTTAGAAAAGAAAGCAAGCATTAGTATTTTAGATATTAAAATCTAAGAAAAATGTAATTGAGTAATTTTTAAGTATATAATCAAACTTATTTAAAAGCAGCAAATTATAATTCCAGAAACATGGCCCTATTTTTGTAAAATGATAATAAAAATATTTTAAAACCACAGATACTGTAATACTGTATGTATCTATTTTTTGTTTCTCCTTCACATGTATTGTATGGTAGGCCAGCGGGAAAACAGTGACAATCAAATTTTAGAAAACACATTTATACCATTAATGTTTAATTTTTATGACTGTTTATGTACATAAAAATTGGGGTAAAACATATAAATAAGACAATTTACACTTACTGATTTGTTCATTAAAGAGAAAACAAACAGCAACTGGACCTCATAGTGTGTGTCTGAAGTCCCACCTACTCTAGAGACTGAGGTTGAAGGATCGCCAGGACCCAGGAATTCAGGGCTAGCTTTGGGCACACAATGAAATCATGTTTTTTAAAAATCTCTACCACCATCACCATCTCCACAAGTAACAGAGTAATGCATATAGTATGTTTTTATTTCAGTAAAAAATTCTTACATATGTCTATATAGGATCAAGTGTGTCTGCAGATATAAGGATATAAAAGAATACATACTGGTCTATTAACTTTGGTTACCCTCTGGGACATGGGGAGTAGAAGTGAAGGAGGTTGGGAAGAACCTGTATGATTTATGAACCGTTTGTGCATTTATTATATATATTTTTTGAGACAGTCTCACTGTGTAGTTCAGGCTGGCCTTTAACTCTTAGCGATCCTCCTGCCTCAATCTCCAAGTGCTGGAGTTACAGGCATGTGAACCATTTCCAGATGTGTGATTTATTATAAACAGTCTTTAGAAGATGTATCAAAAACCTTAGTAATAGGGAGAGGCTATGGATAAATAATACCTAGGCTACAACTCTGCTAGAGTAATAATATATATTTCTAGTTGATTAGAACTTTCCATATGGTAATTGTCTTAGATACCTTCAAAGAGATTTAAACACTTCTGGTGGCTAGCTTTACAAAAACTGGAGAACAGCTGGGGATGTGGTAGCGCATGCTTGTAATTCTGGCACTTGGAAGGTGAGGCAGAAGGATTCCAGCAAGTTACGGCCACTCTAGGGTACAGAATAAGTTCAAGGCCAGCCTGAACCAAAAAATCAAAACCAAAACCAAAGCCAAAATCTTGGATAATAAACAAAATATTCTAACCTGCTGTGAAAGATCTTTTATTTGTATTTCCATCCTCTGATTGTCTCTTTCAAGCACAGATGAATGTTTGTGAGCTTTATCAGTGTCCTCCTGCAATCGCTGGATCTCCTTTAAAATAAACTCAAGTGAAAATTCTGTACTTCCTTCTAGGATTTATATAAAAAAAGCAGGTAAAGGGATAATAAATGTATATAGCACTCAAATAGCATGGCAATCAATTTATAAACAAAACATTCTACACAGTAGCCCCTAAAAAAGAGAAATTCTATACAGGTCTGAACATACTATTCTTTGTATTTTAATAATGCTGACCATTATATGCATGTCACTATGAAACTGATGGGAAAATTTTCACTTTCTCATTAAATACATTAAGAATTCAATCTTACAAGCCACACCAAATTCAATGTCACACCAAAATGATGTCACAGAAATGTTCTCAAAAGCTCTGTGACCAGGACAAAACAAAGGACATTATAAGGAGAAACACTTTTATACTTCTTATGTGGAAACTAATTCAAAAGTGAAAAGATATTTGAGGTAAAATGCAAAGAGAGCTTGATTAAAAATTAATTTTACAGAAGCAAGATCCAAAGCATAAAGCTGCTAAAAAAGATACATGTAGTACTTTGTTAAATTTTGCATCACTATCCTTAGAAGTTCAGGGATGTAGTTTTAAAGATACTGCCAAAAGCATAAAAACTGATGGCTTCTGAATTTTAGATTTTATCTCAAATTCATACAAATTCTGCTTCTTGTTTTCAAAAAATGTTTTAAATACTATGCAAGTTAAACATAACGCATATTTATCCCAATCCTTTAAGTAACTATGAGCACATTTCCTAAAGTTATGCATAAACCAATTTCAATAGTGACGAAATGAAATAGGGAAATGTTTATGAAAGATAACAGTGATAAAAACATCAAGTCCAAAACAGGATTAAAAATGACAAAGTAGAAGTAACTGGGTCATAAAACCTTTAGTACCTTACAAGTGAGCATTACAGGATTTAGACTGAAGGATACATATTATGGACAAAAAATTCGACTATAAAAAAGATACAGAAATTATCTTTAAATTCTTCACAAGTTGTGACAAAGAATTTTTATTACTATAGTCTACATTAATAAGGAACAAGTAAATTTCTTCTTCAATGCACAGCTGCTCTGATGCTTAAGACCCACTACACCTACACCCATACTCTGACCCTCTTCAAACAACCTGAAGCTCCTGGCAGATCCCTTAGCCCTGCAGAGAAACTTTTAATTGGACCCAAGGGACCTCTGTAAACTACCTCGGAAGGGGATGATGGTAAGAAAGATGGGGCTTGAGGAGCAGTTTGTTCATTCCATTTGGGCAAGACTGTTATGACTTTGATTCAAAAGAAAGAGATCATTAGATATACCTGGATTTAAACTGACTTACACACTATTTAACAGCAGGAAAGATTTTATTTTGAATTAAAGACAAATTTATTTATTTTCCAAAAAAAGGGGAAATTTTGTCAGTTTAGAATAGCAGATATAAATTCATTCAGTTCAATGTCCTCAATGAAATTTGTCTAATGTTAAAAACTTTCCTCTGTCATGAGTTTATACCTTGAAAGCAAAATATTTAGAGTATAAGCAGTTTTTAATCACTACTGAGTGAAAACTATGCTTCAGAAGTAAAGGACATTTAGCAATTTGACACTTTTAATATGCAAAGTAATCGTAACAAACTAATGTATATAAAGATACCAAATTGTGAAATGGTAAAAAAGAGTTCCTAACTTTGGTCAAACAATATTATTATTTCTAGATAGGCTATCACAACATCTGAGGGAGAACTACTGTATAATGGTAAATTAAGGAAGAGTTCTATTACAAAGACTTGAAGAGTAGTCCAAGGAGACCTGGCTCTTGACCATCACTAGAATCCTAAGGAACACATATAAAATGGCCTATAAAATATAAAGGTCTATTTCAGTTAAATAAAGGCACAATATTATTATTAGAAGTACTTAATAATGTAATTAGAAGTTTGGAAATGTATACCCTATCACAGAAAAACATAATTAGCCTGTTCTGATCCAAACATCTTAAGAAATACTTGGTAAATTATTTTTCATTTGCTCCTCCTCCCCAACCCAGTTAAAAGATAAGAATGGAGCAAACCTTCATAGCTTGTTCAAGCTTAACTGATAAACTTGCTACAGCTTTCTGTGCACGTTCATACTCCTCACGCTGGCGTTTCAAAATTGGTGCTTTGGCTTCAACTTCTTTCACTATTTCATCTAGATATTTATTAATTCTTTTGTTCTCCAGTTTTTCCAAAAGCAACTGATCCTGAGTTTCAACATAAGCATTATACAGCTGAAAATAGAAGAGGTTATTTCAAATTGAGGCACAGCAACAGAAGAATGTAATCTATCTAGTTCCACAAGGATTTCACAGAAGGGAAATGTTTACTCTTTTCTAAACAGAAGTGGAACAAACAAAAGCCTTCCCTAGAATGTTCCACTAATCATCAGATGATTTTAAGAATAAATTTTAATCATTATCAGATGATTTTAAGAATAAATACTGGAAGGAATTAAGTTTCAAATGGATCTGAACACTTCTGTTGGAGAAAAATATTTAACAAGATTTAAAGCTATTCTTACCTCAGTTAATTTCATGCCAGGTTTCACTATCTTAGCTACAGCTGCTGCAGTGGGAGACAGGGCTGCAAGTTCTTCTTCTGATAATATAGCCCCTATGCCAACAGATATGTAGGTAGTATGTTTGTGTAAAATTTCAAACTAAAAGCCACTAATAAGTTTTTAAAAACAAGGATAAGAAAAATAAACTGCTACTACACAATTCCTATGAAAAATAATTCAAAATATGGCCAAACACAACCCAATACTAAAAATCACACAGGAACTGACCCATAATTATGTATGGCTGAATGGCAATCATATCTGGTGGTTCAGTACAGAGAGAGAAAAAATATTGATTTTAAAATACAGATAAATTTTAATAATATAACTTGATAAAATTTCCTACATCACAAGACAGATAAATACTATCAGTGAACTATGAATGAAATCAAAATGACAGACAAGCTCTAGTATTTCAAAGAATTAATAAACATCTATTAGCTGTACCTTTACGTTTTGTGGCAGAAAGCAGGTCATTTGCATTTTCCAATTCCTTCTCCAATTTCCCTATTTTTTCAAGCATTTCTTTTTCCATTTGATCTTTAGATTTCTCCACCTCTAGAAGATGATCTTGTATTGCTTTGTTAGCTAGAAACATTTTAAAACACAGAATATCCAAACATAATTAAAATCATGCAGGTTATAAACTGTAATAAAACAGTCCTTTTCCTTTCAGCAGCCATTAAATTCTACAGTTGCTACACCTGACAGTGACCTACTAAAAGCCCTTTTGCTAAGTATAATCCTTAAAATGTCTTAGCCTGGAAATCATTGGTCTGTTTCTGTTTTAGATATCTCTTACCTGTAAGGAAAATAAAAACTCAGTAGGAAAATATCTCTAGGTATATTTTGTATTTTAATTTTGATCTTTACTTCAGAATATAGGAAAGGACAATAAAAATGTTAGTCCTCCATGTTGGTGGAGTCCACATCATGGATTCAATCAACCATAGATTGAAAACGTTAAGAAAATAATAAAATTATGTCCGTGAAGAACAGGTACAGGCTTCTGTCTTGTCATTAATCCCCAGTAATACTTAACAACTATTTATAATGTATTAGGTATTATAAGTAATCAAAAAATAATTCTAAGAATACTGGAAGACATGCAGAGGTTATATACAAATGGTACACTATTCAATGTAAGAGACTTGAGTAAATTTTGGTGTCTTTAAGAGGGGTCCTGGAACCAATTCTGTGTTCAACATTCATTTTAAAAAAGCAAGAATTTAAGGCAATAAAAGACTATAATATGCTAATGATAATTTTAAAGGGCAGGCTTATTTTTGGAGTAAAAGAGTACATTGGTTATTAGATGAAAGAAAAAAAAAACTACTTAATTTTCCAAATATACTATTTGCCTTAAAATTCAAATAGTTTTCTTAATGCAAGGCTTTTTCTTCTATATCAAACTTCGTTCCTAATTATTAAGTCTGACTTCTAAAGACAATAATCTACACAAACATAAAGAAAAAAGAACATCAAAAAACATAACAATCCTTCCATAATTGAAAAGGCTTACCTTCTCCAGCATCTTTCAAAAGTTTGTGTAGTTCATCCACTGCCCCTGTTAGTTCATTGCTCTTTGCCTCTGAGTCATCTGCAGCACTCTAAAAGTTAGTTTTAAAAAGTTACCTATCAGCCAATAATCCACTGTGGGACACTAACATATGTGGTGGAATATATTTACCTTGTACAGATTAGAGAGTTTTATGTGAGCATTTAACTCATTGTGGAATTTCTCTTCCATGCTTGCCTGTTGTTCCTTGGCCTGAAAAAACAAAACAAAACATAATTACAGAAAGTCTGTAGCAAATACTAGCAAAACTAGTATTCTAGTATTAGTCTACTATGAACTAAATTTAGAGTGTTTCTCAAACAACAAGATTAAAAGAAACCCACTTGAAAGCCTAAAACATTAAGTTAAAATCAGTTTTCCTGACAAAAATAAAATACTTTTGAGGATAACATACTAGACATTTTTAATGTAGAATAAAATAATTAAATATTAAAATAAACTCATGCTCATTTTTTAAACAGTATTTTGAATACAGCATATAAGTGCTATTTCTGGTTCTCTTTAGCCCAGCTACTCCATTTGGAAGTACTATGGTGGTTTTATAGTGCCAGAGACAACATGAAACATGAAGTCACTTTGTAAAATAACAGGACCATAAATGCTTTAGTATTTTTGAAAAAGAAATATATTTGAAAGTGGTCATCTCTACCTCTTTTAATTTAGTCAACAAATCCTCTACATGCTTTTGAAGATGCTCATTTGATGTTTTTAAGCCATTCATCTGTTCTTCTAGTCTTGAAACCTAGAAATAAATTGGAAGGGAAGATAGGAGAATGGTGTTACTGAAACTAATTTGATGATGTGGGTTTAAGTTGTCAAGCAAAAGCAAAATAACTCTATACATACTTAAAAGATACTTAATGAAAATATGCCTACGTTAGAAAATGAAAAACAGTCATGGAATAATGTTGACTTAATTCATAAAAACATAGCGCTATTTCTTAAATATATACCTTAGGAAAAAATACATTATAAGAGT
Source organism: Heterocephalus glaber (assembly GCF_000247695.1). The sequence goes on along the minus strand of NW_004624814.1, from coordinate 7,259,263 downwards.
AGCGGATATCAAAAGTAATCAAAAACCGTAACTTTTTAAAAAAATTAATTTTATTGGTACATTTCAGGTATACAATATGACATTCATCACTGGAAATTTGCACCTTTACATAATCTGTCTTGGTTCTTATGTTTTTCCCATCCCCCTGCCCTCCTTTCAACCCCTCCATCCCTCCCTATTTACAAAGACTTTGTTTCCAGTTTTTCATTTTCTCATATTAATTCCATTCCCTTCTTTCCTTCCCCTACCCCTCCCACTTCCCCTTCCCCTTTGCCCCTTTTCTTCCTATTCCACATTATCTATTATACCTTTTAGTCCTTATTTACACTTTCAGTTTCTCACACCAGAGAAACTTCGGTATTTACATGTGTGAGTCCTACTTGTTTCACTTAAGAGTATCGCCTCAATGTGCATCCATTTAGCTATGTCTCTAGTTTCTCATTTTTTATGGCTGAGTAGTACTCCATTTTATAAAAACAACACACACATTTTCTTTATCCAGTCTCCAGTTGATGGGCAATTGGGCTGCTTCCAAGTTTTAGCTATTACAAATTGTGCTGCTATGAACATGGGTGTACATATATCACTGTGGTATGATTCTTTTAATTCTTTGGGGAAGATACCCAGCAGGGGAATAGCTGGGTCAAGTGGGACTTCCAAAAATCATAACTTCTTATTTAAATGTCATTAGTTATTTTACTAGGCCAAGTACTAAGAGTTACGCCTTTTGTATTTGGCCACTAGCCTTACACAATCCAAGTATTTAGGTACACCACTAAATACATTTCATAAACTGACACACAAATGTTAAGCTCTACGCAATGATGAAAAATGTAATTTGACCAGGTTACCTCCTCTTTTTTGTTTTCAAGATTACACTTAAGCTCTAGAATCTCATTTCCTTTTTCTCTTCCAAGAGCCAGAAGTTCATCAGTTTTGGTTTTCAACTCTGTATTCAGCCATGTATTTTGACTATGTAGCAATTCCTTCTCTTGCTCTAAGCGTTTTTCTCGATACTAAAGAAATCAAGAAAATAATCTTCATAGTTAAAGGTAGTATATGGTTACATGAGATTTTTGTCTGTGGCTAAGGGACACATGCAGACATTCATTTTATAAAGAAATAAGTATTTAGCAACAGAAAATAAAGAGCCAGAACAAATTTAAATTTCAAATACGCCTGATAGTTCAATTAAAACTGTCTTCATATTTAATTCCTTGATTTAAAAACAAAACACAGCTTTTAATTACCTTATAAATAACTTACCTATATTTAAAATTTAATTTAGGTGAGTTGGAGCAAAAATTATATTTTGTGCATTAGGAATTACTTATTACTTGCCTTAATGGAAACATCAGAAGCTTGAAGTTCATCTAATTTTAGCTGAAGTTCACTCTTTGTTGCACTGCTTTCTTTAAGTTTTTCATTTAACCGTTTAACATCCTCTAGAAAGGTCAAGTAAGAATTTTGAAAATAATGACTAGTTAACATTCAGAGTAACTAAACATTGAAAAATACAAATTAGTTCTTTAGCTCCTTATTATACTATTGTTTCTGCCATACTTAGAAATTTAATTTTAACCAATAAATAATAATGAAAATGTGTCCATCCAATCAAACACATTAATAAGTTACTTTAAAATAATACTTAAGGTACACAGTCAACATTAACCTTAATATACTAGGTATATACTCAGAGCTATTAAAAGTAAGTTAAAAAGCAGCCAGAATATATACATTTAATTTTTTAAATTCTTAAAATCCAAGATTTATGAAAGTAATTTCTTTGATTCTAATTACCACTGGATCACCATGATTAACTGAAGTAACTCTTTTTTGAGTCTGGAAAGTATAATTACTGAGTTGAATATTGTGTAGCAACATAAATATGTGTGAACCTTTCCCTTGTTTTATAGAAGAATTTTCAAAAACCTTTAAGGAAACAATGGGAACATAATACTATAATGTTTAATGAGTCTTGTTTCATCTAAATATACCAGCTGTTTTATACACCATGGTTCTATACACATTGTTTATACATTTAGCCTCTTTTTAATTATGGTCCTTTAAGTTATAATAATAAATACTTATGGATGACAAAGATATTTGTATAACAAAGAAGTTCAAACTTTACAGGTGAATATTTAAACTGTTCTCAATTTGATATAAGTAACACCATCATAAAAATCTTTGGTCCAAATTACTACTTCAAAACATTTTTCATCTGTGCATTTTCATGACACTTCTTCAAATCCTTGATAATATTTTAGGAGAAAAACAGGGTACCACACTGAACTTTTCTGTACTTAGTGACAGAGAAACATCAGCAATAGAAATAGATTAAGGGTTAATTTCTAGCACTGTCAAGAGAAAGGAGAGAATGGGTTAAAGCCTAAAACATTTCTTCATACCTGTTAAGTATTCAAGTTCTTGAGATAGTCTCTCATTGGTTCTAATTAAGTCTCTTTTCTCAGCTTCTAATTCTTCCTTTGTTCTTGTAAATTGGCTCTGTCATACAAAGTAGTAAATTTAAGAAAATCAAGTTGAACAATCAATATAGGAACTTGAACACTGAATTATCACTTGTTAACATCTGCAGTTTAAAAATGTTTTCTCTTGCAATTCAAATATCCAGTTTTCAAAATTCTCATAATGCCAACACTCCTTAAATTTGCTTTAGAACATTTCTGAGGCTCATGAAAATTTTTCCCATTACTTTTTACTAAACAGAAGTACAGTAATTACCAAATTGAGTATTTACAGGGCATTTAATGTACTTCTAATTTTCTTTGCTTTCATAAAATGTTTGAGAAATACTGCTTCACTTACATTTTAGTTCAAATTATTTCTCCAAGAGATCCCTAGAAATGAAATTACTTACAACTCGCATTGTCAAAATGCTTTGCAGTAAGACAGTGGTCTCCTACATGCTTTTTGAGTAAGTACTAATCTCAAGCCACTCAAGAACTGGGTATTTCAAGAGACAGATATGCTAACAGGGAGGTAAAAATAAAAAAACAACAAAAACTCAAAACAATTCCCCTACCACTACTTTATTTGATTTTTGTGATAAACATTTCATATTGCCACTGGTTATTTACAAAGCCTCCACACTTCACACACAAAAAAATTTCCCTTTGCTTATTTCCCCCCGTAAATGATTTCCTGATAATCTGAAAATAGTTAGGTATTATGAATAGAATTTTACATGGTTTATTTTCATATTACTTTTTTATGCAGACGATTTTAAATTTTAATTGGATTGAGTTTATCATTCATTTCCATTATGTTCTTAGAAATGCTCTTGCTTCCTAATTTTTTAATAAATTTCATTGGGCATAAAGTGTACAATATATGATACATAATCATACTACTATAGTGAAACAAAGTAACATCTTACTGTTTTTTTACAAGAGCAGCTAAGTTGCTTATTTCACAAAAAACTCTAATACAAATCAACATTTTTATTAACTTTTTATATTTCTGTTGTATATTAAAATTTCTACACTTGCTCATCTTACATATGCGCTACTTTATGTGTCCTTTCATTTACAACTAGTTTTATTCTCCATCTCTGTACATCTGTTTTTAAACCTGATTCTACATAAGTGTAGTCCACATAAGTGAGGTCATATAATACTTTTGCACCTGGCTTAAAGCAAAATGTCCTCCAGGCCCACCCACGCTGTGGATTGACATGATAGGCTCTTTTCAAGGCTGAATAAGATTCACTGTAAAGATACATACATACTTTCTTTATCCATTCATCTAGCAACAAGCAGGTTATTTCAACATCTTGGTTATTTTGAGTAATGCAGCAATGAATATGGGAGTGTCACTATCTTCATAAGGGATTGCTGGGTCATACAGAGTTCTATTTTTAAATTTCTTTATGAACCTCCATACTATTTTCCATGTTTGCACCAATCTACATTTTAATCAAGTGTACTAGGGTTGTCTTTTGTCCACATCTTTGGCAAAATTTGTTTTTGCTTGTCTTCTGGCTAAAAACCAGGGTTATGCTACCTAATAATAGTTTTAATTTTTATTTCCTTGATGATTAGTAGTGTTGAGAATCTTTTCATATAGCTGGTCTTTTTTAATACCTTCTTTGAAGAAAGGTCTATTCAAGTTTTTTGTCCACTTTGAAGCAGTTTCTTGCTACTAAGCTTTAAGAGCTCTTTATAAATTTTAGATATTATCCCCTCCTGAGATAATGTGGCTTCCAAGTACTCACAGCTGTCTCGGTAGCTGTTACAGTTCAGTGTCCCCCAAAGACTCATTCATTGAGGTCTAGATCCCCAATGTAGCAAAATTTGGGAGCAGTACCTAGCAAAGTAACTGGATCAGAAGGGCACTAACACCATCAATGATTAATTCACTGATGAGTTCCCAGTTCAATGGGTTTATTGCGATGTGAGGAGTTGTTTTAGTTACTTTTCTCATTGCTGAGACAAAATACAAACACTCAAAGTGAAAGGATAGGTTTATTTAGCTCAGTTTGTAGAGGTTTCAGTCCATAATTGGCTGGCTCCAAGGCAGGATGGCATGGCAGACAGGCATCACAGAGGAGAAATAGTTCACGGTAGACAGAAGATACCCAAAGGAGCAAGCAAAGCGGACAACTGATGACAAGCCTCTTTCTGTCCCATTTATCTTAACCAGGCAAAACACCCTTAGGGTGGGTAACAATCACCCTTCATCCCAGCACTGCACCATTAGTCAATCCTAGTGTCACACACTCTAGATCTGAAAAAGTCTCACCTATGATCATATGAGGTTTTGGGGAGACAGCTAGCCATAAGCCATAACAGGCCTAAATGGATAAGGCGGGTGCCTGGAGGTATAGTTTTCAAGCTTGTCCCTGGCCCCTTTTTTGGGGAGTCTTCCCCACTTTGTGTTCTGGCTGCCACATGACGAACAACTTGCCTGTGCTATGCTCTTGATGTTTCTGCCTTAAGCTAAGCTGAAACTAAAAATCTTTTTATTTTGCTGATCATTTCCTAGCTGTAAATTTCAAAAAGATTATTGCCAAGGCCAATATTAAGGAGATTTCTTCCTGTATCCTCTTCAAGTTTCATGGTTTTGGGTCTTACATTTAGGTCTTTTATATATCCCGGTTGGATTTTCTGAACAAAGAAAATAACTGATTTTTTATATTTTCTTGGTTCAGCTTTAGAAGTTCATATGTAGGTAAGAATCTATCCATTTCTTCTGAATCTCTATTTTATTCAAGTACAGATTCTCAATTTCAGCAGATTATGTTGTGATTTTGCCTTTTTCATTTCTAATTGGACTGATTTGAATCTTTTTTCCCTTTTTTTTTTTTTCTGGTTAAGACTGGGTAGGGGTTTGTCAATTTTGTTTATTCTTTTAAAGAACCAACTCTTCAATTCTTTACATTGTGTTTTAGTTTCAATTTTATTAATTCCTGCTTTGACCTTTGTAATTTCCTTCCTTGTAGTAGCTTTGATTTGGATTGTTCTCATTTTTCTAGGACCTTGAGGTGTATCACTTTTATTTCAGTTCACTCTGTTTTTCTGATGGGTATTCACAGGTACAAATTCTTAGGACTGTTTTCATTATATTTCATAGGTTCTAGTATGCTGCACTGGGAATACTGTTTAAATCTAGGAACTGTGTAATTTCTTCTTTGATTTCTATTGGGACCCATTGATAATTTAAGAGGGCAATGTTTAATTGCGACGTGTTTCCATAATTTCTGGGGTTTCTTTTGCCCCTGATTTCCAGTTTCATTGCACTATGATCTGATACTATGCATGGGATATAAAACTGTTATTCTTAACAGTGTTCTAAGTAAATATTTACCAATGTGGATTCACCCAAATCTCCAACATCAAAATGTTCTGAATAATACCTGGACTATAGTAAGCATACATAATTTCTATTGAATAAAAGGAATGTTCACTCTCAATAAAACATGTAAAGATTTAATTATGAAATTTATATGCACATATTTTTATGGTAGTGTCTTCTAATAAGACATCTCACTGATTAATACCTAATAAACATAATAAGAATAGAAAACTGCCTTTAGTATCACATACATGATTAGCTTTATTCACAGTAATAACTTTTACCTGAATGGTGATGCTGCGATCCTGAGCAATTTCTAATTCTTTGTTTTTCTCAGTTAGTGCCTTCAGTTGATTGTCTAAAGAAATTTTATGAATATATATAAATACAGAACTATATATATATATATACTCATATACATACATGCATACACATGCATACACACACACACACACACACACGCTTAAAACTTGCAATGAGTGTTTTTATCCAACTGCAACCCTCATATAGTTTTTCGTTTTGTTTTTTTTGGGGGTGTGGTACCAGGGATTGAACCTGGGTCCTTGCGCTTGCGAGGCAGGCAGTGGAACCACTGAGCTAAATCCCTGGTCCCCTATCAACCCTCATATACTTTTAAAATGGAAGAAACTGAAGCCCAGAAAAGACTGACTTGTAATTAATTCCAAACTTATGAATACACTCCAAATTTTCTGTATTCTAGACCAAAATTTTAAATATGGTATTCTGTATCCAAAATCAAACGTAATAATTCTAACCAATATTTGCAGCAAACATCTATGTAACAATACCTTCATTTTTCAATGGCATCTTCTATATTAACACATATCATAAAAAAGTGAGTCTCTTATTTAGAAAAGGGAAAACTGAGTAAGACAAGAGAGAAAATATCTTTTGAAGTACATAAAATGCACATATAGTAAATCATAATAGATACTTGTAATTCCACACTTGTATATTATTCTAAAGAAAGCATTTAACATGGAAAAAGATTATGTTTCAGACTCAATTATTATTTCCTCAATCTCTACATATAATGGACTGTCTTCCTTGATACAGTTTTTCTTCCAAATGCACACATATAGTTATGGAAAAATATTCTTTTTGAAATATTTCTCCATTAAAATATATCTATTTTAGGGCGGGGGATTTAGCTCAGTGGTTTCACCGCCTGCTGCGCAAGTGCAAGGACCCGAGTTTGATCCTCGGTACCAAAAAAAAAAAAAATATATATATATATATATATTATATAAATATATACATATTTTATGTATTAGCAATTTAGTGAGCAAATACATTCTTACTACAGAGACTCCCTGTTTAACGACTACAACTAGGATGTTAAATGAATTGGTCATTAATTGAAGAATTGTATGTAGTATGAACATTACAATATTCAAAAGAAACAAAGGAAACTCCAAATTGATGATTTTGCTTTTATTTGCATAACTCTTACATGCAGCACTATAATATGTAACAGAATATAAAACTACAGTACTGTACAGTACAATCAGCAAAGATTACAGTACTGTATAAACAAGGTATACTGCACACCCCCCCCCAAAAAAGACACTGAGACTCTAAAAACAAACAAAAAGGACATATTGTTAGTCCAGACAGTGCACTTAGATCTTAAATCTGAATAGCTAGGTTGTTAAACAAGGAATACCTGTAATTCCTATCTTCTATTTAGACAACAGCATTATTATAAAAGAATTTAAAAAGCCCTGCTAGATTAATGCAGATTTTGTTTTGTTTTAAAGTTATTTACTGCTTCCCAGACTTGGAGACCTAAAGTTATATATAAAAAACACAAAGATAATTGTACACCTAGAAGGCATTTGATCTTGTCTAGGTTTATCCTGATCTTTTATCTCAGATCCCATTTAAAAAAATAAAAAAAGCTCACAGCTATTTTCTTGAAACTCTTTAGCATGTGAGTACCCTGAACAAACCTTTTCATTAAGACACATACTGCTGAGAAATGTCAATAACTTTAATATCTTGTGTACCACGATGTAAGAAAGCTATGAAGAAAATTACTCATTATCACTGGAATGAGACCTTTTAGAGAAAATATATTGATTCATAGATATTTAACAGAGTAAGAAAAGTTAAATGTAATAGAATCAACAGGCTTTAATTTTAACATAAAAACATTGTTCTTCCATTGCAAAATGGTTTACCCTATTCAAAAAACTTTCATCAACATCTCATTTGATATGTAAAGCTTTGTAGGCAGATACACCTGTGGCTGTAGCCGTTTTAAAATGAGCAAGGAGACATGATTTACCCATGGCAAAATCACTTTTAACAGCAAGTCAGAATTAGAACCCAGGCTTCTTAACCATTAAGGCCCGTGTTCTCACAGTCTTCACCATTTAGCAAAGTCAAAATACCAATATAAATAAACACAATAATGCTTAATCTGTTTTCATACACAGTAAGTAAATGTTTCCAAAGAACACAAGCATCTAAAGATCTCAAAACTCCAAGAAAGCTTACAAAGATATAGGCAAATACTTACTGAGTTTCTCAAGCTCAAGTCGCAAACTTTGGCACTCACGGGTTTCATTCACAAGTCTCTCCTGACTGTGGGATAACCTTTTCTCTATCTCAAAGTACTGTTGTTCTACCAAAGATGAAGCAAAAATGAATCAATCAATCAATCAATCACACGTGCACACACATTGTCCAACTTTTAACTTCTAATTGATTTTAAAATTTATACGAAGTACTGGAACTGCACTTCAAATAAGAGAATTTAAAGATACATTGAGCACTGAAAAGGAGTAATCGTACATTTCCAACTAATTTATATGACAAAAGAAAATAAGGATTTTTATAAATACTTTTTTTCAAGCAGACAACATATATTACAGATCTTAGTATTTTCCCAATGGTCAGTAAGTAGACTGCTTAATGTAAGGCAGATTTCTAGAAAGGATCATACAGTAGAAAAATTTTAATTAGTAACTGCTTTAGAAGGTTTTTTAAAACTGTCAAAACAGTACTTGACATTGCTATAAAATTGTTAACATTTTAAATTTTATAAAATTACTAATTTTTTCTAAAAATAAATACTTAAACTTTCCAAAAGAAGTCTGTCTGCTTCAGCCTGAAAATCTGTATTTTACTAGTGGCAACCATTACATTCCTAATCTTATTTTAAGGATGTTCAAGTCACTGTTGTTTATAACTTTCTCATTTGAAGGCACACTATCATAAGCAGGTGTTAATTATTTTCTATCCAACTCCCATTTCTAGAGGAACAATGAGACATTAAACTTATTTACTGCAAGTTCACTGCGTATCCGGTGTATCTTTTGCATCTAAAGTCATTTTTGTGAAATCTACTTCGTAATGGGCTCATAGAGAGACACATACATGAAAAACCAATGCACGAAGTGGTGAATTAGGGAAAGAAATGAATTCAGGTGACTAAAATATAGAGCGGAAAATACTGGTCATTTAAAGTCCAACACAACAAGAGTAGGTACTCGAGATTTAAAAGAATAGGGGGTGATAAAAGTATGGTGTAAATGACCCAAATTCTTCACAATTTCAATTTGTTGGACAAAGTTTAGAGTCCCTACATGAGATCGACTTAATTGCAAAGTAAAAGCAAAAACAATAAAAGCGTATTTAAGTTTGGAAAACAAGAAGGGGTGTCTTTTCATCAAACTGTGCGAGAAGCAGTAAAGAGAAGGCCTAGGGCTCTCAAAGACTCCAGGAAGTGATGCTACCCATAAGCGTTGTGAAGACTACAAGCTGTAGGAGGGAAAACAAACCAGAGCTCAGAACGAAGGACGGGAAGGGCGTCTCACTTACCGCTTTCCACCTTAAATTTCTCGTGCCGCCCCTTCAGGCCATCGATCTCGGACTGCTGATCAGCAAGGAACTTTTCAAGTTTGTTCTGGACCGACTTGGGCAGCTTGCTCAGCTCCGTACGCTCCAGGACCTGCTGCAACACAGCCGCCATGTCGGCCAGGACAGGGGCTGCGGAGACAGCTGCAGACGCAGCAGAAACGGAGAAAAAAGGAGACGCAGAACCCAGAAACCTGGGCCGCAGCCTCCACCGCCTCGCTCTAGGGCTCGCGCGCGCGGGTTTGCCGGAGACTGCCGCAGCGGGACCCTGGGAAATCGAGTCCTCGAGTTAGCCGTGGCACCAGATGCGCCACAGCTCCAGGGCCCAAAGTGAGCACGCAGCCGCGGGAAGCAATGCACCCTGGGCATCCGAGTTCATAGACCATGCAGCGCACGCCGACTTCCGACCCCGCCAGCTTCAGGCCACGCAGGCCTCTGGGAAACGCAGTTTTTCTCGTTCCTTTCCGTACACCAAAACCGCAGCGCGCGTTTGTGTCCCCCTTTCTCTCTGCCCCACGGTTCTCCTCGCTTGGCCACAAGACTACTGTCTGCGCGGTGGCGCCAAAAAAGAAATAGTCATCATCTCACGTCAGTCCCCTAAGAGCTGGGCTGCCTTACCGTCTAAGCCCCGGAATGCCACTGGGTGGTCCTCTTTGAGGGCTTCTAGACACTCAGGCACTAGAGGGCATCGCTCCCAGCAGGGCCGGACGGCAAGCTCTGGGCTACCGCCACGCTCTCAATGGCACCCGGAAGGGGCCGGGGTGGCAACCACCGGTGGTCTGGCTGAGGCGCTGCGGAGGAGGGGGGAGCCTGTGCGTCATCAGTCTGCGCCACAGGACTCTGGAGACTGCTTCGGAGGTGGGAAAGGAAGCGTAAGAGGTCGCTTTCTGATGAGTTCGTTGGCTGCGGAATTAGCACCAAAGCGTAGTCTGTAGCCAGCGGCCGATTGCATCCGCATTCCCTGATGGTTCGATAGATTTATCTGCCACGCGTGCACATTCTGTAAAACAGGTAAGTCAGCCTAAGGGGGCAGCGTGTGTGTGGGGAGGGGGCGGGGGGGTTCGTGTGTGCTCTCGGGTACCGAGAGCTTCTCAAGAGAGAAAGGAAGGGGCACGGTGTAAAAAACATGGACAGTCACTCCAGTACAGTCAAGTCCAGTTCTGACGAACTTACTTCGTTAAATCTTGTATCTATTTGCTTTTGGGGCGGGGAGTACTGAGTTATTCAACAAAAGTTCAGGGAGCCCGGTTAATTTTTTAGTAAGAGGACAGAATAAACCAGGAGGAGTTTAAATGTATGTATCCTGTGTTTTAAGGTGACCTGCAGAAATTGTTGTCTTATTTTGATGTTTTTAAAAGTGAAAACTATTGTAACAAAAGTCTTATTTTCTTAAAAAAATCACTTGTCACCATATAACAAGGCTTCATTACAAACCTCTTCGTTTTCAGATCATATTTCTGCAATTTCTAAACTTAGTCTGTAGTTTGTTTCATGTTTGGTTACTCTTCTGAATTTGTTAAAATCTTTACTTAAAATACGGCATTCCTGATGTCATCCTCCTAACAGTTCTCACAGTCATGCACCTTCTGTGAATTGGTGGTTTAGTTCTCACGTTAAATTTGTTTCTTTTTTGTTGTTATGAAAACGTCTAAAGAATTTTAAACATCTCACCCATGTTATTTTGTGATTACTAAGGTAAAATAAAATGAGTAAGGAACGTGAAGTTTTCCTCCAAAATATTTAACATATAAACTCTTTAAGGTTGCTTGGATGCAGTACTGTACTACATCATATGCCAACAGTATTATCATATTCTTGGGAAATGCAGATATTCTATACTTACACTACAGAGTTCTGAAATCACTTAGGTTTTCAGATCTGTCAAGATCCAAATTATTTTTTTAGATGGAAACCAGATTCTAGAGAGGTTGAATTATCTAAAGTCACACTTTAGGAAATTTACATAAGGCAAGATAAATGTTTTTGTAGTGACCCTTATAAACTATGGTTGGCAACATTTAAAAGTTTTTAAAGAGAATTAAAGAAAAAATTATCTGACATTCAACCAGACTTCATAATTTAGTAGATTTTTATTTTCCTATTGCATTCAGTTCTTTACACAGTAAGGTGGCTAGTAAGTGACACTCTGGAAGAAATACATTTAGAAGATTAAATATCATAATATTAGTGTCATTTGCTGTTTTTTCTAAGAGTCAGAAATTATTAAGGGCCAAAAGAAAAGGAGTAGAAGTAGAAGAAAATTAATATACAGAAACACATACCTGGCTTAAGGTATTACTAATAGTTGAAAGCCCTTAACTTTATAAAGGTATTAAGGATTTACACAAGAAGATGTAGTCATAGTCTCAAAAGTAAGAAAGTATGCAAATCTAATTCACTTGTACTGTTGTCCAAAAAGACTTAGGAAGAAAGTTTATGTATTTTAATATAAAATTGAATAGGTTTTTTGAATCTAGTGAACAGTAGCATTGGACAGGCCCTTTGAAAATTGAACCCATTCTTTGGACTATAGTTTTAGAGTAATGCAGAACCATTTTTCTGCTAGTAGTTTATTCTGTTGGTGTCAGTTATACAACCCGGACACATCTGTAGTAAACTTGACATTGTAGTATTAAGAGTCAAATATTTTATAGAAGCTGAATGACTTATCTCTAAATTGGAGTATTCAAAACACTGCAGTTATATTTCCATGGTCTCTCTGTTATCCATTTTATAACTTTAAAGATAAATAATCTTATATTTTTTTCACGTGGAATATAAGCCTCTTGATATTAGCATTCATTGTGGTCTAGATCTTCTATTCAGTATCTTTGATTTTAAGCTATAAAAATCCAAATCATAAGAGCATTAAGTCAGTAGGGGTACTCTACTAGTTTTCATTCACAAACTGGGGAAACACCAGAGGAGGAACTACCCTTTGTAGTGAATTAGTTGAAGGACTGTGTATAATTCCTGAGTATGAATGTACAGTGGATACGGATTCTTGAGCCAGACTGCCCCCACCTTTGCCAATTTATCATCTGGGCAAGTTCTTTCACTATGCTGTGTTTCAGTTGGTTAAATCTGTGAAAAACAGGATTAAGTAATACCTGCCTCATAAGGATTTTGTAAATATTAAATATTATTACATGTAAAGTACTTAGAATAATGGCCTATGCAAAATAGAAACCATATACAAAGTTATTACTGCATTGCTGTTTATCTACTTATATAACTATCATGGGTTACTCAGTCAGAGATCAAAGTTACTGGTCTTCATGCCATCCCACCTGGCACAATTTCTTGCAAATAGTAGATTTACAATATATGCTTATTGAGTAAATAAGTTTGATTCTCTAAACCTTATAAACTATTTAGAGAATTACCTTTACTCTTTTAGAAATAAAGGCTCCAGTAATAAATTATCAAAGATAATACTACTAGTAGGAGAAATTCTAAAGTAAAAATCAGGTGTGTTGACTGTTACTTAAAGTCTTCTTCCTTATTTCAAATATGAGAAAACAGATTTGGTCTTTCATGTGAACTCTGGTTGATTGATACTTATTTCCTGCAACACTAAGTTAAGGAGAATTCTGAAGCTACATTTGAACTTTGGAAGAAAGAGCAGCTCTTTTAATCACAATTTAATCATTGCAGCCACAGTAAGGTTTGGGGTAGTATCGGGATAGTACCACTTTTCTCACTGTATTACTTGTATACTAAAAGCATTGAAAAATTATATTGCTAAAGATGTTTATATATTTTTTCTCATAATTTAGGAGACTGAATTAGCTCTCAACAATGGGACGAACCTACATTGTAGATGAGACTGTTGGCCAGTATCTTTCAAATATCAATCTCCAAGGAAAACCTTTTGTCTCTGGTCTTTTAATAGGACAGGTATGTGCATTTATTGATAAAAAAATTATCTGTTTATTTAAATATGCTGTTTAACAAACTCAAGGTTGGGGGATGCAAGGATATGATGTAGAACTAAACCTCAGGTACATCATTGAAGAAATTTATCAAAGTAGGACAAAGATAGTTCAGGTTTGTTCATGTCAGAACATATTTCCTTTTGACAACCTGGAAGTAATTTTTAATTTATAAAGTAGCATAGAAACTTCAAAACTAGAACTTTTATTGACAGATTATTCACTTTTTGTTCTTTCCAAAGTGTTTTATACTCCATTTTAATCTTTACTAATTCTTCATTGCCCCATTCTTTATGAAAAAAGGTTTTAACAATTTTATTCATATTCTAGTTTGTTTTGTCTTAGACTTACAGCAACAATGATTATATTTTTTGTTACATATTGTAATATCTATCTTACTGACAGTTTTTTAAAATGTTGATTCAATAGAGAGGGAAGGAAAGGAATTGGGGTAAACTTGAAAATTAGAAAATTCTATTTCCCTTATAGTTAGGCCTTAAAAATCAACACAGAAGGGCCCGGGATTTAGTTCAGTGGTTCCGCTACCTGCCTCATAAGCACAAGGTCCCGAGTTCAATCCCTGGTACCAAAAAAAAAAAATCAACACAGAATGGAGATGAGCATAAGCAACATCTTGCTTTTGGGGCAGCTATTTTATCTGATGCTTTAAAACTTTCAAATTGCATAATTAACTTTTCTTGTTTAGATTCTATTCCTATTCTCAAGATATTTTGTCTTATAATTTAATACCCGATTTTACCTACTTATAAAGAATGCACTGATCTGGATGTGTAGCTCAGTCTTAGAGCACTTGCCTAGCATGTTCCAGGCCCTGGGTTTGATCCTCAGCACTGCCCCCTCCCCCCAAAAAAAGAATGTACTGCACAGAGGACTTAGGTATCTAGACCCTTCATAACATTCAGGTTTTCTACATCATTCTGCACAAGCTTAGTTAATCTCAGTGTAACTCTGAGAGACAGATTCATTTTCAGAGGTTTCAAAAATAAGATTTTCTTCTAAGACAGAAGGCATATCTATACTTCTACACAGGTAGTACCACTCCATAAGTCCTTTCATTAGACTGCCAAATATGAACTACTTTTTTTGTTGTTGTTCCCAGGATTGAACTCAGGGCCTTATACATGCTAGGCAAAGTGCTCCACCACTGAGCTGTGTCCCAGCCCTGAACAACTTTTTGATTCAGATTACATAGCGTCTAATGTGGGAGTCTTTTTGCTAGGAATTTTTTATTTAAGAGTCTTTTCCCCCTTTATTTAAAAAATGTAAGGGACAAGCCTTAGAAGAAGATGTGCTCAGTAGAGATAAAATATCAGAAGGAGATTCTTTTCCAGACTTACCTTAGTGAATACAGGCTGCTGTATTTCTAGGGCTCAGCAAAACTAACATCTTGCAAATGAGTTTATCAAAATTTTAGGCTTTCCAGTCTGTCTTCATGCTTTTTATTTCTTCCAGTTTTCTATAGGCTTTTTCTGTCTTTTTAATTCAGAGCTCATCCCTTCTTACCCAAGCTTGCCTATTTCCTGTTCTCCAGTGTCAGTTACTTTTTCTTTTCAAAGTTAAATATTTTATGAAAAAAAAGGAGCATCTTTAATCAGGACCTGTATTCTTCATCTGTGCACATCTCTTGGAAATAACTTTTGTAGAAATAATTACTCTTCCTATGTTTTTTATCCCAAAATGATAATGATCATTATGGAGTGTTAGGTACATATGAAGAAGATACACTGATTTGCATTATTAACTTTATTTTCATTCTTTTAAGGAAATTTTCACTACAATAAAACTGGGCTGTTCAATGATCCCAAGTTTATCTTTACATAATAAAAATTAGTCTCCTTGAGTAACCTAGTAATGCCTTGGTTCACAAATGCTTCTGTTTGTAAATAATTTGGGTCTCAAGCAAAAGCTTTTGACAAAATTTTGCTTTTGTTCACAAACTCCACATCGGGTGACAAACATGACCATGCCTTCTCCACACAAACGGCTATCTTCCCCCAGAATTTGTAAAACAAATTAAGTTTGTAAACCGAGACACTACTGTTCAAGTATTAGTTTTTTGTGTCATAGAGCTAAGATATCTGATTTCCTCAATCAGATATCACCCTAATAAGCTTTTATAATTTGTTTTTGAAGTGTTCTTCACAAAAGGATTATGTGATTCTTGCCACTAGAACACCACCCAAAGAGGAACAAAATGAGAGCATCAAATATCCTAAAACTAAGTTGGATAATTTGGATGAAGAATGGGCTACAGAACATGCCCATCAGGTAATCTTATTTGTTTCATTATATGGTTAAGTTTGTGTTTATTTGACTAACCAAAACAAGAGCACTTTGTTCTTGGATTGTTAGCCTAGGATTGCAGAGAAATTATTCTTTTTGAATAGTTGCCAGTGGCAGGATTCAAAACAGCTTTACAGAGAGCTCTGAACTTAAAAGATGAGTAGGACTTTTCCAATAAAAGAAATCATAGAACACTTTCAGTATCCCAAAGACAATATGGATAAATGACATAAAGGTGTAAAAGAAAATATGTTAGGAGAATAGCAAGTAGGGCTGGAGATTTAGCTCAGTGGTGCTGCCGCCTGCCTTGCAAGCACAAGGTCCTGAGTTTGATCCCCAGTACAAAAAAAAAAACAAAGGAACAAAAAATAAAGTA
>NW_004624814.1:7204168-7242846 GCF_000247695.1 Heterocephalus glaber | reverse complement strand
AAAAAAAAAAAAAAGAATAGCAAGCAATTGGCATAGTTGAAATGTAGAGTATGTAGAAGAAGAATATAATTAGACATAAGATCGGAAAGGGCCAGTTTATGAGTGGCTTTTTTTTTTGGTACTGGGGATCAAACTCGGGACCTTGTGCTTGTGAGGTAGGCGGTGGCACCACTGAGATAAATCCCCAGCCCTATGAGTGGCTTTTGAGTGCAGTCCTAAGGGAAATGTATTTGCCAAACAGTAGCTTCATGGTACTTTTGGAGATCCTCATTTTGTGAAGTAGTTAATGAGATTGATTCCATAGTAATCTAGAAGATACCTTTGATATCTTGGACTACTTTATATAGATAAAAGAGAGGGTGGGCACAGACTAGAAAACATATTTACAGTAATAGTAAAAAAAAAAAAAAAAAATACATGAACTCGTTCCACTACCTGTCTCACAAGCTCAGGGTCCCGAGTTCAATCCCTGGTACCCTCCCCCACAAACAAAACCAGATACGAATTTAAACTGGATTCTGAGCTTTGTGAGGGCCAGAGTCACATCTGTTTTATTTATTGCTATATCCTGAAGGCCTGGCACATTTCCATGGTTTATACAGTAATGGGAACTCCAAAATATTAGATAAGTGGGCAAGAAGTTCATTACCCAGGAATTTCAGAGAAAGAGCAAAAATCAAGATGACTTGGTGATCAAGTAAATTACAAGTGAGGAGATATAGGGAGAGTGCAGCTGAACATGACTGAGATTTTTAAGATAACTTTATTCTAATCTTCCTTTTGGTTTCCTATAAAATTTTATGTGGTATGAGTGTATATCTGTATGTATACGTGTGTATATATACATAGAGAATGTGAATGAATTTATATAATAAATTAACATTTTACTCTAAAGAGAAATGATTAATTTTATATGTTGGTGATTTTGAAAAGATATACAGATTTCTTTTGCTAAATATGAAAACTTATTAAATTTGTGGCACTATAGTAAATAGAATTTATGAAATCAGAGAAACCATTATTAGCAGGTACAATATAAATATAATAGAGATTAAACTATGGTATCCCATTTTCTAAGACTGAACTTTGCGATCATTTGCTTATACATTAAGTAACAAATAGGTAACCAGAGGATTGTGATAACTGGTGGCAGAGAAAATTCCATGTGACATTAAGAAGTAGCCTCAATGAAGTGAAGGGAAATACAGATTATGGAGAACCGAACTAGTAGTATGTATGTATGTACGTAGTATGTATATAAAGGGTTGTGTGATAAGATCCACGGGAGACTACACCACATTCTGATGGAAGTTCATTAGACTCTGAAATATCCAATAGAAGTATAAGAGAAAGTCAATTCAGGCTAAGGAACAGCTTCCACAAAAGAATAGAGTTACAAAGTGTGGGAGTATATAAGAAGAACAGTGAATAGTTTTGTACTGATAGTTGAATAATTCAGGAAAAGTGGTGTCAAATGAGGCTGAAAACAGATTCTGGAAAGACTAAAGTAGGAGTCTAAGATAAAGGATAAAATACATACTTTATCTTAAAGTATAAAATACATACTTTATCTTAGATAAAGTTACTAAGATAAAATATTTTACCTCAGGTGAAATATTTTAGTAATTTTATCATGAAATAAAATTTACTTTGCTGATGATGAGAAGCAACTGAAAAAATCTCGGAAGTTATTTTAGTCTTTCAACCTTATGAGGAAAGGGTTTATATATTGGTGCAGCTAAAAATGTTGTTA
The DNA here is from genome assembly GCF_000247695.1 of Heterocephalus glaber. The sequence continues at coordinate 7,241,093 of NW_004624814.1, read as the reverse complement.
TCATAATTTTAAAGTAAAAAGCTAAGGATGTTGTAGGAAGATTATATACATAATGACACTCCATTTATCTTGGTTATCATGGTTCTCATTATTTTATTCAATTTTTCAGCTATCCCTGCCTCAACACTTGTGAATATTTGATACTCAGTAGATATATGCCGATTTAATATTTAATTTCTCAAATAGAAAGGACTGCATTGCTTATGGTAACTAATACTGTATTTTTATGTTTAGGTATCCAGAATGCTACCAGGGGGACTTTTAGTTCTTGGAGTATTTATTATCACAACTTTAGAACTGGCAAACGACTTTCAAAATGCCGTGCGCAGAGTAAGTCTGATTGATATATCGAGAAATGTTTTTTCAGTACTGGGGACTGAACCCAAGTCCTTCACACTGAGCTACATAGCCCTTTTATATTCTATTTTGGGACCAATCTTTCTAAGCCGCTCAGTTTCTCAGACCGGGCTTGAATTTGTGATTATCCTACCTCAACCTCCCAGAGTGCTAGGATTACAGGCATGGGCCATAATATCCAGTTAAAAATTCCTAATAATATCAGAGTTACATGTTATTTTATGTATACTCATTTTATGTATACACAGTGACCCTAGATGTAATTAATGTTCCAAATTGTGTATGCTAGGGTTATATTGAAAGAGCTTTACTTTCTAGAAGCACAAAATCCCACAGATTTTCCCATGGGAAAAAGTTTTAGCAGAAAAACTACAGTTTAAAATCCTAGGTGCTGAAATTCTTTCAGTTTTGTAATCTCTATTATCAGATATCCCACCCGTCATGTATTTGGTATCTTGTGAAGACAGAGAAGAAACTGCAGATCCTCCCTTTTCATGAAATTTTTCACTCTTCTATCATCTTTTCCATTTTAAGTGAATTTACCTCTTTTCACCCTTGTTCATCTTTGGCGGTTTAAAATATACTTTAAGTCCATGTGAATTTAATGTTCATAGCATGGCTTGTGAATCTTTTTGTGATTGGCACTGAATTGAATGGAGTGAACATAGATGATATAGACAGGTCCAGTCAAATTCTTCCTTTTGGTTTCTAAGTTTTGTTTTTAAAAAGTATGTGAGACTTTATAAATGCTGCCTCAGAGATTGTTGAGTTTGAATTAACTTTGTTTCCATTGGCCTACTTTGAGAGACATAAACATTTAAAACTTGTTAATGTCTTCTGTAAGGTTTATTGTTAAAAGCTTTATTTATTATAAAATGCTACATTTTATTACACAGTGTTGTGTTTCTGGAGAAACTTCTTTTGATACTGTCATCAAGAAAGTTGTGCCTCTATTGCTCAGTTGTTTTCAGTTTAGGACCATGTGAATTGTATAACAAATTAAATTTCTGTCTGCATATTATTGTTAGAAAGCTGACAGCCACATTTTTGACACTTTTACCCCATATCAAGTGTTCATTTGATAATTCTTATTTCTGATACAAATTTATGTCACTGTTCTGATTTTTTTTCACTTGTAATTTGTTACTGCTGTATTTTTGTATCCTGTGTATTTTTTCTCTTGTGATATTTAAATAAGAATTGCTAAATGCTACCATTCTCCATTTTTATAGTGAAAATCATTCCTTATTTCTCATTCAAATTAAAGTCCTTATTCTATATGTAAATGCTAGTTGCTCAAAATTAATTTTTCATGTCCAGTTAATCATTAGGGACGTTGATTTATATTTTTCTATTTAAAACCCAATTTTGGATGGTGAGTGGGTGAAAATGATCAAAATATGTTATATTCTAGTGTGAATCTGCCAAAATGAAACCCATTAATCTGTATAACCAATAAAAGTAAAAATAGAAAACATTTTAATCTAAATCTTTCAAATGGAATCCAAAACCAGTTAATATATTAGTTCTACTGTTTATTTTTAAGTTGAGAAAAGTTAATGATAGAATAATGGATTTTTTTTTTTTTTTTTTTTCCATACCGGGGATCAAACTTGGGACCTTGTGCTTTCCAGGCAGGTTATAGAACCGCTGAGCTAAATCCCAGCCCCAGAATCATGGAATTTTAAGCCAGGCATGATGACACATCTATAATCCCAGCACTTGGGGAGGCAGAGCCAGGGTCACTTCAAGTTCAAGGCTAGCCTAAATTACAAGGTGAGACCCTGTGTCAAAAAAGCCAGAAAAAACAAAACAAAAAAAGAATCATGAAATTTTAAAGCTAAATGGTAGCTTAGGGACATTATAATTGCCTTTTTTCCACACTTAATATTTTTTTTGTGTGTAATAATGTGTATTTTTCTGTATTTCAGCTAATATATGCTGTGGAAAAGTCTATGAATAGAAAAAGACTGTGGAATTTCACAGAGGAGGAAGTTTCAGAGCGAGTGATACTTCACATTTGCTCTTCTACAAAAAAGTATCTTTTATTTAGGTATTTATATTTTTAAAAATATAAGAAAACAATGTAAAAACTGACTATTCCTGCAGAAGATAACTTTTAACTTATTTGGTATTTAATTGGAAAATTTTATATACAAGCCTTTTTTTTGGGGGGGGGGCGGGTTACCGGGGATCGAACTCAGGTCCTTGCGCTTGCACAGCAGGCAGCGATATATACAAGCCTTTTGACCCAGTGAACATTCTTGGGTTTGACCCCGTCCAAAACAGTACTTTAGTTATAGAGGGTATGTTTGAGGAAAATTACATAAGTGCGTCCATTCTGTTTATTGTGATCAGCAATATTTATAAACAGAAGGAAATAGTTTTCAAGTACCACAACTGCTGAAGACAGAGAAATTTTGTGTTTATATAAAGATATAGATATATCTGTACATTTATTTATGTATCTTTAAGTGTATTAAGTATTATGGTTCGTAAGAACTCTTATTTTTTGATAGTTTGTATTTTGTTGATTATCCAGTTTCCTATTTTGGTTATTTCTGTCCTTAATTAGTAAAGAATATCTTGTCGAACTTACGATGTCTGTGATCCAAAGGTAAGAAAAATTACTCTAAATATTTTTCTGTGTTGGAACTACTTTTAAGTTAAAATTCACCTTTTCATTTAGTTTTAATAATTTTCAATTCCATTACTTCCTATTGATATCAGTAGGCACCTGTATTGTTTTGAAATAAGATTAATTTCCTTACAGGCAAGGAAAAGGTTTTTTTTAATTATTAATATATTTTTAAGCTTCTACTTTGCTTATGTGTTCACTTTTGTATTTGAAAAGCTGAGAGTAAAAATGACTGAAGACTTTTGGTAGTTTTGGGCTTAGTAAACAAGCTGCCTGTATTCAGCAGAACCTAGGCCAGCATTTTATTAAGGTATCTAAAAGCAGTGTGAAAAAGTAATTTTGCGATGTTTTTAGCAAGGATGGGACAGAAAGGAGAATGTTTTGCACCTACTAATCACTCAGTAATTATTTGCTGCACATCTAGATCTTCAGAAGTGACACTATTGAGGGTACAGGTAAAAGGTGAAGATCCAGAAGACTTTGGAATTCTAAACATGGAATACTCTGATATTTTTCTTCCTATCCTTTAGGGGATGTGGCGGTTTGCCTACAATGTATTATTAAGGATTACTGAACTTAATGCATGCTTTATTTCTTAATTCTACTATTTTGCCCTTTGATCAATGAATTTGGCCAAATATACTGGATATAAATTTGTTTGAGTTAATAGGTTATACACTTTATGGTGTTTTATTGATGCATATATTTTATCTTAACTACAGTATACTCTGTTTTTCTACCTTCTCCCTTGCTGAAGAGTTCAGCAAGACCAGCAGACTGGAAGTATCAAAATAGACTATCTACCTCATGGCTTTCTCTTGAGTGTACTGTTCATATTGATATTCACATCCCACTTTCTGCGACTTCTGTCAGCTATACTCTGGAGAAAAATACAAAGGTACCAGGGTAAAATGAACTTTCTTTAGTAATTGCTGAGTGGACATTCTGCTATTATTCTGGTTGTCTGTGTCATTTTATAATCCTCAAATGTTCAAGCCAGATTAGAAATTTTTTTTTTCCAGTACCAGGGATCGAACTCAGGACCTTGCGCATGCGAGGCTGGCATGGTGCCACTGAGCTAAATCCCCGGTCCTCAGATTAGAAATTTTTTAGACATGTGGACCAGTGTCAGAGCATAATAGGTACTTAATAAATATTTATTAACTAGCGTATGTAAAATGTAATTATATCAGACACTGTTTAGTCTTGTAGCTTTCTTTTGGTCCTCATTAGCTTTGTCCTCCTTTTTCCAGTCTTTTCTTATATTTTGATGTCATCCTTTTGTCTAATTTTTCTTTTTTTCACATTGAAGAAGGCAAATGGAATTTGCTTATTTTTCCCTCAATACTGCTTTATGTTATTTGAAGCTCTTTGTCTCTTTCATTTTTTAAATAATAAAGGGCATTGTTGAATTTTATTTTACTGTGTTCATGTAAGTTAATAAGACTGGAATCTGTGATATAAATGTTAGTTTAGGATAAAGATCCAAAAAAATGTATTATTAAAATAAGGTAAGGTGCCAGAAATTGGTCTTTTTATTTAATTTGTGAGACTGGATTTAGACACTACATTACTGATAATTAAGGATTTTCAATTTTTCACTAGGTGGAAAAAATTAGAGTCTAGGGAGTTTATTTGAGATGACATATCTGAAAGCTTTCTATGTTGTATTTCTTTTAAGAATGGACTTACCCGCTGGGCCAAGCAAATTGAAAATGGTATTTATTTTATTAATGGACAAGTTAAGGATGAAGATTGTGACCTGTTAGAAGGACAGGTGAGTTAGGAGAAAATAATATTACTTATAAAATAATTTGTTCTTAAGGAAAAAGAAAAGGTGATGTATCTTTAATCCTTACCTTCATGAAAACAGCTTTCATGTATTCATTTCTGAGGTCTTTGAAACTATAGAACAAATATTTTTGTCAGAAAATGATAGGAGATTATTTCTAATGTAGTTGGAATATTAAAACCTTCAATTGGGAGTGTCATCTAAATTCCATCTAATATCCAAATTGAAAACTACATACTTAAAACTAAAAAACCCATGTTCTACTATAATAGTAGGGCTTATAAAATAGTTTTAACTTGAATGAAGAGGAACTTTGACAGTCAGCAAAATTTAGGTGAAAAGCCAAAAATAAATGTTTTACATCTTGCAGACTATACAGCTATGTATTTCTGCTGTCATGGGGTGAAAGTAGCCATTAATGATCATGTACATGAATGATTATAGTTGTGTCCCAGTAAAACTTTATTTCACAGACAGGTGGCAGTGTGTGTTTGGCTCAGGCAATAGTTTATCGGCCCTTGCTCTAGAGGAATTAAACATAGGAATTTGTTTTTAAGAGAGCATATTGGTTGATAAAGAATACATAAAATTAGCATATCTGTTAAAAAGCTGAGTTATAATAAGAAGTAAGAATTGTTTTTCATTTCATTTACTTAGTATTTCTGAGATGGTTCCTAAATTGTCTTTCATGTTCCAGTTGTAGTTTCAACAGTGGCTTTTTAACTTTTGTGTGTTTGTATGTTTGTTTGTTTTTTTAGAAAAAATCTAGAGGAAATACTAAAGCATCTAGCCATTCTTTTGATGTTCGAGTGCTAACACAGTTGGTAAATATTTTAAAATACATTTGAAGTATGTTGTTTCTTAGAATAACAAATGAAATTATTTGTGTTTATTTATAATTAGAATTTTAGAGGTGTAAGCAATTGTATAAAATCTAGTTACAAGAAAGCTACTCTCAAGAAACATTGTTTTAATAAAACCTATTATTAAAGTCTTTTACCTCAAGGCTATCAAGTAGGTATCTGTTTAAATAGAAAATATATACATGGATACACATACCTCTGTGTGCATGCATTTATTTTTATAAGTTAAGTTATAATTCTTAGCAATTTAAAAGTAAAAAATACATCCACAGATGTGCCAGGAGTTACCAAATCCCTAATTTAAAGATTTATGCCACCTCTGAGTTGATAAAAATCACAAAATATGAATTATCAAGTTTCATATTTTTGTATGGTTCTTTAAGTTATGCAAATATTTGGAAATTTGAAACAGAAAAAGCATTAAAAGTAATTATTTCTAAAAGTTACATGCTTTTGATTAATAAATATCTGTAATAGACAAGGGTATAACCATGTTTTCTGGAAACTTTTCATTTCAGTATTATACTTGACTTTGAAACAGAAAAATACTACCAGGGCTTATAATTTTTTAACTGAATAAAATAGAATGAAAGACAGTTTGTTTGACTCATGAGTATATTTTAATTTCTTTATCTCATTGTTTAACTATAAGAGCATTACTAAGCTGTCACTGAATTTAAGCCTCTGAAAATCTGTTCCCAGTTTTTTTTTTTACCAGTACCTTAAAAGTATTTTTAGTGTCATTTTCTATCTTTGTTTTGATTGTAGTGGTGTTGCATGCTCTTTACTAGTTAGATTGATTTCATGATTTATTAAGCAGTTTGCTTAAAATTATTTTAGTGATTAAAAACTGCAGTTAGGGGCCGGGGACTTAGCTCAGTGGTTTCACCGCCTGCTGCGCAAGCACAAGGACCCAAGTTCGATCCCCAGTAGCAAAAACAAAAAAACAAACAAAAAAAAACTGCAGTTAGGCAATATATAGAATACGGGAATATACACAGAAGAGTGAGAGATGATATTATAAAGGATACTTGTAATATTTAATATTTTTTGTCAGCTATTCCATTAGTCACTCAATTAGAATTTTTGACGGAAACAGTATATATTGTAGAAAAGAAGTACTTTCTTTACAGTGAAAAATCTTTCATTTTCCTTACAGTTCCACTCTAATTAGCTTTACAACAGTAAGATTTTACCTGGATTAACATATGTAACTCTTAAAACTGATCTCTTTGAGATACACATCCTTTCTCAAAGTGGTCATCCCTGAAAACCCTTACATTATTGTTTGTAGCATGGAATACTTTTCTATATTGTTACTTTAGCCTATGTATATAACACTGGTTTATCCTTTCTGAATCACACTTTGCATTCATTCACTTATATTAACTTTTTTTTTCCGAAAGTATTTGTTTGTATATGGGTCAAACACTGATTTTGTTATTGTCCTTGCTCAAATTCCATAATTCCTGTATATTGACTACTTAGGAAAGTCGAATACAAGACTCTTCATAGTTTCAGCATAGCTCTTAGCATTCTAGACGTTTGCTTGATGTGCTTTTAAAATTCTGAGTATTTCTTGAACCATGTATTTTGTTAATGCCATCTTTTCCGGTTTGTCCAGTTAAAATTCTGCTTGTACATTACAATCTATAACAGTGCACTGCTTTTGTCAGGTTTCATTTGGTCACCCTAGCCAGAATGATCTTTTTTCCAAAATACCTTATCAGTGTCACAGAGTTCTTCACTTACGAACAAATTAGATTCCCAAAAACTGTTTGTAAGCCATTTCGTTTCTACATCCATGTAACCAAGAGGAATTTACATTTGTAGAACCCAACTATATTTTCACTCAAAAAGAATAAGTCAGTCCTTACATATTTAAAATTCTTTCCTTGAAATGTATATGTGTGTAATCTTTTATATATAGCCCAATATTTGTATATTTTTGATACATATATGTATTATAAATGTTAATGTGATAAAAGATATATTTTAAGTTAACTACTGAATATTTAAAATAAGGCATTTTTCAGATAGAGTAGTTTCATTGACACTAAAGATTTGTGGAGTGGGTAAGGGAAGTCCATTATTCTCCTCCACCCTTACCTTATTCATGTTATCAGTTAACTCTACAAATGTTATCTGACGCTAATTCCAAATATAGTATTAGCATTGTCAGCCTGCTGCTTAATTTGGTGATAAACATTTTTGAACTGTTTGGTCTGTGATACATTTTTTTACTAGCAAGGCCATGATTGAATTTGAATTCTTAAACAGATCTAGCCTTTGTCTGAATTAGATTAGCTATTAACTACTTATGCCCTCGTATTCAAGTCCTTCTATTTGTTTCATATTTTTTCCTCATTTCTTCTCATTACATAGGCTTATATGCTTATAGCACTTTCACAGATTGTATAATTTGCTTTCTGTTCTTCGAATGGACCCTATTATTGAAAGGGTATGTAGAATGTAAATTACTTTCATGTCCAGTTTTTAAATTTTGTTTTGTTTTTAATCACAATTTTTGTTTCCATTGTGATGATAGGCCTTTATTTGTACCTCCCATGTGTACATGCTCTCTCTGTTTTGGCACTTATTAAGATGAATAGGTTAAAAATGTCTGTGAAACACCTGAAAACCAAGCAGGAATGATTACCCTTTAGACTAAAGAAAATGGGATTGTGAAATGAACATGATAACTATTTCATTCATTTGAAATCAGTAATATTTTCTGGTAAAATTCATAGTTAACATTGTTTTTACATAAATAAAAGTTTTTAGCATATGGAAATTATAGGTTTAAAGTGATAAATAAATGTGGGCCTTTGCATTGCTTATAACTTTACCATATTTATCACATCCTACTATGTGCTTTTATTTTTGTGCAGTTCTTGTATTGCATACCCTATGTTTCCTACAATATCATGTCTGTATCTTTTTATCGTCACGATATTAATCTAAGTATTCTGCAAGTAGCATATTTTTAGTTAATATATTGAATGAATATTGGTGTTTTAAATGTTTATGTAGGTGAAAAAACATTTCAATGTAATTGGATTTGATTTTAGTAGACATTCACAATGCTCAGAAAAAAATGTAACTTATGAAGAGAAGTATTTTAATAAATGAGATAATGTTTTAAAACACTTAACTCAGTCATAAATTCCTCTTTCCATAAAGTGGCTTAAGTAGTGTCTACTAATATTGTTGGCAGTTAGGACTGAAACAAATTTTATCTTTCAGTTCCTGAATTCGGACCACAGATCCACAGCCACAGTCCAGATCTGCAGCGGTTCTATAAACCTTAAGGGTGATGTGAAATGCAGAGCTTACATTCATAGCAACAAACCCAAAGTTAAAGATGCTGTGCAGGTACAGAAAGGAATTACTGGCATATGAAAATGGAACTAACTTAACGTAACTATTCAAACATCCTAATATTTTCTTTCGGAACCTCAGATTTTATAATTATAATTTGATTTTAATTGATGACCCAATCTGTTGGGCAGTCCATATATACTGTGTAATTTGATCCAAGATTTTCACATGTAGAATATCTATATTATACCTTTTAAAAGTTATGATCATATAGGTTTAGTAAAAAACAGTTATAACACTTTAGTACATCTGAAGTCATTTTTTTTTTTAGTTTTTTGAGCCAGGGTCTCTGTAGTTCAGACTGGCCTTGAACTCACTGTGTAGTCCAGGCTGGCTCTGGCTTTGAACTCAGGGTGATCCTCCTGCCTCAGTCTCTTGAGTGCTACAATTATAGATGTGCACCACCACAACTGTAATGAAATGAAACCATTTATTTTGGGGCCGGGGATGTATCTCAGTGGCGTTGTACCTCCCTGGCAAGTGCAAGGTCCTGAATTCAGTTCCCAGTACTGGGGGGAAAAAAATCACTTCTTTTGAAGGAAATTGAATTTTTTAAACAGGAAAATATGTATAGGTAAAATTATTAGGTACTACTGTTCCATAGCACAGCAATTTTTAAAATTTAAAAAATGACCACTTACATTTATATCATAATAATACATTTCCTAATTTGAAGTATTGGCAAGATTTATTTAAGTGCAAAATTTCATTCATGTATTTGGTTTTAATTTACTATGCAGATGATATCTTAGCAAATTTGTCATTAAACTATAAATGTGTTAATAGGCATGCTAAGTAAATGGAAATAACAAATGGAATGATGTATCAGTTTTTAGTGGACATGATCATATTAGGAAGCAAATTATGTGGGTTTTTTGGGGGGGTAATTAATGTAAATCTAAAGTATTTGATTTCTTCTTTTGTTTTTGCTTGTACCTCTTCCCCCCAGGCAGTGAAGAGAGATATATTGAACACAGTTTCTGATCGCTGTGAAATACTATTTGAGGATCTACTTTTGAATGAAAGTCCAGAAAAAAAAGTTATGAGTATAAAATAAGTACTTTTTGGAGGGCATACGTTCTGTTTGATATAGTAAGATATCAAGATGTAATAGATAAACTATCTTTTACAGCATCGTTTATACCAATTGTCTCTTTTATTATTGAAAGAATTTTTCAGTTGCTATCCACTCCCCCAGTTTTTGGGAACACTTTATAATAGTAAAACTGACAATGTTTAACAAGTTCATGGAAGATTTTTAAAAAACTAATTCTGAGTAAACTTCCCCTGCCAGAATCTAAACTTTTGGCAGTTTAAAGTTCATATTTTTTGTTACCTGAGTTTTTTTTTTTTTAAGTACCTATAATGAAAGTATTAACTTATTATAGTTGAGTATTATAGAATAGATTCTTTAATAGTACTTATAAACTGTGTAAGTTATATATACTTCTCAGCTACATAGCCTTTTTTCATTCCTAGTATGTTTGGTCCTTGGAATAGCTAGATTAAGCATTTATCCATCCCATAATTAAGAAAAAAGCTTGAAATTTTATTTACTGTATATACAGATTTGACTCTTAACCCAGTTGGTTTGAAATTTTTGGGGGAAGGAAATGTGGAACCTCTTCTCATACCTTATCCTGGCAGCCTTTACTCAATGAAGTTTTATTTTCGCTATTTGATTTTGGTTATGTGGTAACTCTTGTAGTATTAATCATTACTTTTTCTTGAGCAACATTCTGTGTTATAGCTGAGTTATCAGTTTTATGATTTTCATGAACATGGGGATTTATTCACCATTATTGCCAAAGATCTACGTTGTTACACACATCAGTGTACATTGTTTCATTTAAAAATGCTTTATAAAGATGTTGCTATATGACTGCCTCGATATTATTTAATAGTGAATTATTCTCTTGAAATCTTTGCTGATGTCCAGTTAGTAAGATCAGTAGCTTCTAACAGCAGTTGTACTATTTATACATTCAACTTGATATATTTAGAAATGAATATAAACTAATCCTAGATTTTTTAAAAGTTAAAAAGTTTTTACTGGGTAATTGAGTGGCCTTGGGACCTATGTGAAGAGAATGAAATGTGTGATTGGATAGAAAGATCAAATACTTTGAAATTATTGTGTTCTTTATTAGTCAGCTTTTTGTCACCATAACAAAATACCTTAGGTAGGCTACTTATAAATAGATTTATTTAACTCAGTTTTGGAGGTTCAGAGGCATTATATCTGCATCAGCGTAGTTCTGAGTGCCATCAATTCTGTTGATCTGTGCTGCATTGTATAATGGCAGCTGGTAGTTGGCTCTATAGCTCAATGGTAGAATGCTAACTTCCCATGTGTGAGGCTGTGAGTCTGATCCCCTATATGGTAATGTTAATGACAGAAATGAGATCCCAGTGAAGTCAGCCCAGGATTTTACTTAGCTTATCTTTCTTATATGATAAGATCTGGCAGATAATATGGTAAAATGTAGACATTAACCAGATTTGAAGTATTTTTGCATGTGTCTGCAAAAGGTATATTAACTTTACATCTCTAATCTTTAAAGTAAAAGAAATCTTTGAGTTTGGCTGTTTGTTTGAAAGAACTTAATATTTTAATGATCATTTTAAAACAATATAAAAATTCCAATCAATCCTTTTACTTACTGGTTTCTTCTAATTCTCCTTAAGATATATTCTAAATGTTCATTATTTGCTGTAAGTCTTCATTCAATCATGCCCAACTGACTTGGAGTGAAAATTGAGAGTGTTTATTATGAGATCTCTTTCCTTATTTCATCCTTACATCAATATTCATTTATTTGTTATCCCAGAGCATTTGTTATACTGTCTACCTTGTACCCATGATTCTGCTCTCTGGATGGGACTGCTCATCCCTGTATGCAAATGTCTGCTTCTCCTATAAGAATCAGCTCAGGTAGCACTTACTCTACAGATGTAAGCTAGGATCCTGTTTTCAACTGGCTGAAATCCAGTTCTTACAAAAATTGGCCTAAATTGAAAATGTTTTTTTCTGTTTTGCATTTATTCGTATAATGTTAAACTATATACTTTTCTGTGGGGAAGAATCCTAAAGGTTTCTTCTTTGGAATACTATTTGATATGTGTTTTTAAACTCAAACCAATTGAAAAACTTGATCTTATTGAGATACTAAATTGTTAATTTAATGTTTCAATTTTAAAGTTATAAGTGTTTTATATTTTTAATGAGTAGTTTAAATTTATTCCAAGTTATTCTTTAACATTTGATTTTATAGCCTGATTTTTTGACAAGCAGTCTTAGAATCAATCCAGTTTGAAGTGGTTTTAAAATGTTGCCAAGCCAATTACATATGCACATTATAGCCATCTTAGAATTTTTTAACTTAATTTATTTTGTAAGTGTCTGTGTCTCAAAATAAAATAACATAATCCCAGTTTCAGTGTGTAGACAATTTACATGCTGCAATACAAATTGCAGTAATGTTGTTATACAGCTAGGAGGCAATCGGGTCAAAGACTAAAATTATTCTCCCAGTTCTCATGCAAACAAGTTAATACACAGAATCTGGAAGGCATACCTAGTTTAAGTCATGGCATTTCCCATGACATTTAAGACCTTATTCATCATCTTCTGTTTTTAATTATATACAGCTAACACAAGTTTATCGATAAAGGAAACATGGGTTACTATTAAAGTGAGCACAGATTTTCTACTTGATATTTATATTAACTTTTTAATCATATCTGTTGCTGACAGAGGTCATTCTTTACTCAAAATGTCTATTTTTGCAACAGTTCGTTAGAATCATAGATGTATCCAGTGATTTCATGTCAGAATCTGGGGAAATTCTAGTTTTTAAGTATCCGAAGAAAAATGAAACATGTAGATTCAGATTTTTTTTCTAAAAATTACTTAAGGCTGTTTACAAAGAGACAAGTAAATGAGAGAAATAAATATTGAGGCAAAAGGAATATGGAAAAGAAAGCAAGGTATAATTAGTAGTAAGGTTGGTACACAAAATATGTGTCTTAATGACCTGAATATGCTTGATATTGGAAGAGGCTATATCTAGTAAAATGAAGTCAATAGTGACACTGATGCAAAAATATATATCGTCATGTCTTATATACTTAATGTGGGTAGGCCCCTAGTTTGGCTCAAATGTGCATAAATAAGGGGAAAGTTGGCTGTAAAATTTACAATGCTTATGAGATTAAAATGAACAATTTATAGACCATAGATGAAATTCTCTCTTGAGTGTTCCGTTATAGGACAGGCAGGGGTTCATACAAGAATGTGTAGTCAAGATTTTTACATTGAAGACAATGATAAGTTTGTGAGTTTCATAAGAGTACCTGTGTCCCCTGCAGAGGTCCAGAGTTGAATGAAGTAAGAGCAATTTTTTTGCCCTATTAGATGATGAAAAACCATTGGCATTTCAAGCTTTATTTCTATTGGATGTTTTTATATACTATTAAAATGTATATTTACTAATACCATAATAATAATGTTCATTCTCTTTTTAGATTCTGAAAAAGAGTTCCACATCCTCCCTCACCGTGTTTTTGTCCCCATTCCTGGATCTACTGTAATGTTATGTGATTATAAATTTGGTGATGAATCAGCTGGAGAAATCAGAGACCATTTTATAGAAATGTTAGATCAGATAATTCAAATAGAACGTTTAGAAATTGCAGAGGAAATAAACACAGGTAAATAAACTGATTATATTACAGTTAAAATTACCTCTGAGATGTCTAGTTTAAATATCATGGCTTATATTTCCTTAATATTAACTCTGACACTTCAGAAAAATAACTGAAGCAATTAAAAATGTCACTGACTCATTTCTAAGTAAACATACAGTGACTATTTTCCTTGGAAATTCTACCTAAAAGTTTAAGATACTTCATGAAAGAGTTTAACATTATAATAATGAGGAGAACAAAACACTAATTTGGAAAGTTTAGGTATAGATATTTATATAACAACTATGCTCATATTAAATTGTATATTTCTGGATAGTATTACCTACTTTCTAAAAATTGTATAATGTAGTAAAGACTACATTATACTGCAGTATGGTAACTGATGATCTTTCTAGGACTCTGTCCTGTTTTTGACATTCATGATCCTCAGCTGAGTGATTTATTGATCACCTATTATGCATTGATCTAATGATTATGCATTCCAAAGATTAATGATATGGTTCTGACTCTTAGGTTCACAGTACAGTGGGTAATACAGAGAAATGGATTATACAAGACAAGGTGATTAAGTCGACAATAGAAAAATGAACAGAATTTTAGAACATTTAGCAGAGGGATTATCTATAAGGGATTCAGCTCAGAGCAGATGACATTTAAGTTGATTTTGAAGATTGAATTTAGGTAAAAACTCGGCTTTTTAGAAACAACACTAGTAGGAGATGTAGATAAGAATATAACTTGTTTAGAATTTTATTAGTTTTATTTCGTCAAGTATTTGTTGAATTAGAAAGGATGATTTAGTAATTCTGTGTATTTTCAGTGGAGAACACATTCCCAAATTATGAAGTAGGGTAAAATTACAAATTTTAATAAAAATCTTCAGTACATTAACATAAACTTCCTGTTGGTTTAGAATTATATTCACTTATTTATTCATTGACTCAAAGATGTTAGATGCCATAATTTTAACCAAGATACAGATACAGTGATACCTCAGTTGTTGAATGACTCTGAGCTAGAACTTTCTACTACTCAAACAGCAAAGTTAAAAAAAATCTGCTAAGTGTTCGTAACTTTACTCGATGGTCTAACTGAAAATCTGACTTGAAAAAACGCGCATAGGCAAGAGAGTGAGTTGTGTGTCATGTCCCACTGAGATCACAGAAGTGTGATGCCTCAGTCTAAGTGCTGCTCTTGCCCAAACAGCATATATTATTTGTGTTAGTGCATTAAACATTGCTTTCTTTTTGTGTATGCTTTATTTGTTTAAAAGATCATATCCATGTCTCCAAAGAAATTTAATGATACCATCAGTAAAGCTAAGAGGAAAACTGAGAACCACCATAGAGTTAAAGAAATCATTGTGAAATTTGTTCGCATCCTGGAGAAATGAATTTATAAGTGTAATTTTGGGCCTCAGACCAATTCTTTGGTTTTCCATTATTTCTTATGGAAAAAAATGTGTTCAGTTCTTGAACTTTTCGTGTTTGAACATGAATTTGAAATGAATTGAATTCAAAAACCAAGATATCACTATAGTAGTTTAGCTTGAATCCAGATCTGCCACTTTTGGCGGTATAACAAGACCTTTCTGAGCCCCACATGTTCTTAGAGTTGATGTGAGAATTTGGTAAAATGTTAAGGAACATATTTTCTATAAAAAAATGTGAATAGAGATATAATATTAATATTATATAAAGAACAACTTTCAAGTTCTAAGTTAATGAAAAACTAATATTAAATTCTGAAAGTTAAATTAGTAATATACATAGGTTTTTTAAAATATTTAAAATTAGGGTTTCCATATAAAATAAACTACAAAAAATAGTTTAGATTCAAAAATTAAAAGTCAAGTATACATTCAGGAGCATTAAACTTGTAAGCATCTGGCTTTATTTCTAGGTACAATTGGAAATTATTTGTGTGATTATTATTTAATTATTTCTGTTCTGTGTTATAGTTACCAAATAGTTGCTATGTTTAAAATACATATTTTGCCAAGTATGTATCTTAAAATAACATACTGTTAAGTGACTTACGGATGAAGAGCAATTTGTCAAAATGACTCACTTACGGGATAACTCTGGCTTTAAAATTTCTTACGTGTGTTAGTCATCTCTTAGTAGACATTAACTTAATAATTCAGATGTACTTTATCCATAGTGTCATATAAAAAACATTGAAGACATGCCTTTAAAATCTGGTGAAATTTATCTTGGCCAATTCTGCTTTAGTGTTGGAGAGCTGAAGTTAATTTTTGTTGTTTAGTTCATGGGTAAATCACTGACTTTAGTGGCAAATATAATGATACAGGGGTAGGGAAAATAACTAGGTATGAAGTTCAAATCCTAACATTTCATTTTAAGCTTCCAAATAGTCCTGTGTACCCATTAGCAGTTGGAGTAAAATCTGAACATATCTATAATTTTGCATGTGTAATACTCCTTTTATTCTTCTTTCAAGAAGGTTACTTTTAGATATGATTAATTTTGAAATTGTATGAATTTTTTATTACATTGTTTTACAGAATTGCTTAAAATCGAATTTTCTACTGAACTATGTTACTTGCTTCTAAATTTTGGATAAAATATTGAAGTATTGGTGAAATGACATAATTACTGAAGTTTTAAGTTCTTACCAAAGACAATCTGACAAATTAATTGTTATGGCAAGGCCTTATTAATCCTTGAAAAATAATTCACTTTTGTAGAATTATCTCAAATCTGTGTCAAATCACATGACTTTGTATGATAAACTTATAAATGGAGTAGAATGTCTTCTAAAAGTAGATCATTTGTGCTCAGATTTATTACAGCATCATCTTCATGTATAACAATTCAATGTTAAGTAAATAATATAACAAAAGAATTTATGTGTGTAACAATTCAGTATTAAATGTGTAAGTCATATATGATGACAAGATATTTTTGTGTTTATATATAGGTATTCACGTAAGAAATTTCTTACACCAATAGGTATAATTCATACTTTATCCCTTATTTTTATTTGATGTAAGGATTTTATTGGCTTCAAAGCTTTAGCAAAGATACTTTCTCATAGAAGAGCAGTTATTTAACATGAATAAAATTGTGTTATCTATTCAACTTTTAAACCTATATGTTGAAGTTGAAAGAAATGTGAAATTGAAGTTGAAAGAAATGTTGGACTACTTATAATCTAGAGCTAAGGTGTTATAGCCCTTGAGAAAACTAGAAACCGTGAAAATACTGAATATCATACAGATAAATCATAACATGAATTCACAGTCCTTTGTGATTGATTTGATGTGAGAGTAGAAGAGAGGAGAACAAGGCTAGAGATGTAGCTCAGAGTGGTAGTACATTTGCAAGTATGGCAGGCATGTACTAGACCCTAGGTTTGACCCCAGCACCAAAAAAAATTTTTTTTTCAGTCAGTTTTTAAAGAGCTTTAGTTAAATGCTTAAAGAAGGGGAAAAGGTATGGTGGTGCCCCTGATTCTAAGGAAGTAATCACCAGTGATTATTTCTGAAAATCACAGTAAACAGTTCTTCATGGGAAATTAATGAGAATGTGATTTTTCCCCTGTTAATCCAGTTTGGTACCATAGATCCCAAATTTCAGTGACTTTGTGTGTCATCCTGTGAGCCTGTACTAGTACAAGGGGTACAGAGATGTCTATAAAGATATTTTAAATTAAATAGGCTATTTTCCTTGAAGCAGTAGTATTTACTATGTCTCTGGCACATTTGCTGTCTTTTTTTTTTTTTTTAAATTTTCCTCCCGTAACTAAAGGAATCAATCTGAAATAGTTGTTTTCAAATATAGTTATCTAGATTTCTATAGGACAGTACTCTGCTTCCACTTCTGGAGTGGTAGGTGTGTAGAAGAAAGGAATTGGTCAGGCTGTAGGAATGTTCCATCCCAGCTTTAACCTGAGGAACACTACTTTCATACATTTTATGGTGATATTCTATCATGTTTTATTTTTTGTAGGATTCTTTAACACTAGGAAAAAAATTGAAAACCACTGGCCTATGTCATTCTAAGGATATATCAGTTCACTTATTTAATCAGAGCTAAATTCAGATAGGACAATAAATGTAAATTGCTGTCAGTGTAATGAATTAGAAAAAATTTGTTTGAATCCCTGGTTAACTGCTATAACCCTCAGTTATGGACTCAACCTCCTAGGCTTTGTTCATCTGCAAAAATGATGTACTCGTCTTGTTTAATATTCAAAGTAGTTTTAAGGTCAAATTTATGATTATATTTTGCTTGTGTATTTCAAATTTCAGTTTTGATCAAGTCACCAGATTTTTTTCCCTGTTGAACAAATAGTAAATATTTTGTGGTCTATATAAGCTGTCTTTCACATTTCTTATTTTTATAACTGATTTTTAACTCAAGAGTGGTAGTCATTCAATATTGGGCCTATGGTCTTCTGCTCTAGGTCAGTGATAAAACATTAAGTATTTGTGAATTTGACATAAATTCCATGACATTTAATTCATCTACATTCAAAAATGTATAAATTTATTATCTTATAAAAAAGATTAGTGGAAGAAATATGGTATTGATTGTGTATTTTCCTTATTGTTTCTTAAAACTCTAAAATGGTAATTCTTATTTTATGTAGGATTCATTCTTATTTCTTGCAGCTTTTATGAGTTCCTCTATGAATAATGAGGCTTCATTGGACAACACAGAAGTTGAACAGCCAGAACAACCAGTTAAAACTACAGTAGTACTGAAAATTCAGCAAAACATAGGTATTTTTTCTTTTTGGTACCTGGGGTTGAACTTGGGACCTTGCGCTTGCAAGGCAGGCACCGGAACCACTGAGCTAAATCCCCGGCCCCAACATAGGTATTTTTTTATAATGTTGAAAAGATAATACTTTGTGTTTGAGTTTTCTTGTTACTTTAAAATTATTTTCACTTTATTTCTTAAAAGTACTAGATTAAGCCAATATTTATTGAATATTATGGATAATGCCAGGCCCTAGAGATAGAAGGGTTTATAAATAATGGAATGTCACCTAAGTGCTCTCAAAGATGAAATACCTATTAACTCTTCTGGTGTTTTTATAGAAAAATACATAAAATGTTGGCAACTGCTTAATGTAGCAGGGCCAGTCTTTCCAAACTGGTATTCCTAGAATTACTACTGTAGGAGATTTTGATATATGTTTTATTTAAAAAGTCAAATTCAAGTTTAGAAATTTATAATGCACTTTTGTATTCTAAAGGCTCTAAGAAGTGCAGTATTCCAACATGTTTCAGGTTTCTTTGGACAAAGAACATGTAGACTGTCATTTAGTGGAATAATGTGAGAAATCCTTAGCATTAAGACTTAAAATGAGAGTTGTGAGTCAGAAATTTAGTTGTATTTGTTGTTGCTCATTAGATAAACTTTAGTTAATTATCTAATTCTTTGTGTCTCTTTATTACTTTGGTCGGTATCTTTTTAAAAAAAATTATTATAATCAAGGAAAAATCAAAGTTACCAAACCATACTTACTAATACTTAGATTTTATAGTAGTGGAACTTGGGCTTGTGGAGTTTTGAATATCTGTACAAATGACTTTGCATTATAATCATTGATATAACGCAGTTGAAAGTTGTTTAAGCTAAACCAAAGATCACTGGTATGTTGTCTGTGTTTATACATGTATATGTATACACATAACATTTATATAAGCTTTTGAAAGTATTTTTTCTTCTAGATTTTTGGAATTGCTTAGTCTAGAAGGACTGTCTGTGCATAGGTCTTTAAGAGAGACGCTATCTAGTTTTTGATTTTCCTCTACAATTTCATTGGCTTTTAGTACATACATATATGTACATACGCTAGGGGGGTGTGTGTTTTTGTATGTCTCATTGTATGTGTTATTTTATAGGCCCATCTGTTACCCATTTCAGAACCTAGGATCAATTAAGCTTTTCTTTTGCTCATTTCATTTCCCTTTATTTTGTGTTTGTTTTAGGTATGATTGCAGCATTTGCAGTTGCAGTCCTTGCTGCAGGTATCTCCTTTCATTACTTCAGTGATTAGAGTGAGGCACAAAGAGTTTCCTGATCATCCAGTGAACATTGATCAACAACTGTGAATAATAAAGTTGTAAACAGTCTGCCTGCTTTTAAGACAGTAGCAGCCACATCTGCTGCCATGAGTATTGCGTATGTTTCTGACTAACACGAAATCAACAGCTGCCTTGGTTAGCCCTGCTTGTATTATAGGTGGCCCAACTTTTCAAAAATAAAGTTATGCATTTAGATGAGAGTTGCATGTAACTCATCATTATTGTCTATTTTTAAAAAAAAGATTTTAAAAGTAAGATACCTTAGATTTTTAGTCCTGTTGATCTGGATCACATATTGATCAGGGCATTAAATATTTGAACAGTCAGTTCTTAGTATTCTTAGTAATAGAGCATTAGGAGAAATTCCTACCAAGTGGGGCCACAATTTGTGGAGTGACTTCATCCTCTGGGACCTTTCTAATATACACTCAGTTCCAATATATTGTATGTTTTGTTCTGATCAAGGGCTCGGAAACTTTTCCCAAGAGGTCTGAGTCAGTACAGAATGACAAAATTCTTACTCAGGTTAACATATCATAACTTTTAATATGTTAAATAAGACTTATTCTTACAGTAGATGTTATATTAAGTTCTGTGAAGCGTCTAGATCCTGAATAAAATCTACTTTTGAGTAGGTTCAAAAGAAGTAGGAAAAATCTTCAAAAACCACACATCTATCTTTTTTCCCCCTACAAAAATGAGCATATTTAAGTTGGGAATCATGAATGCTATTATAAACACCCAAGTGAATTGTGGTTTTCTGGACGGCAAATGCCAATAGCAGTGCTACCATATGCAGTTTCCATCACACCAGAAGTAGAAAGACAGATGTGAACATGAGATGGTTAAATACTTTGTTTGTAGTACTTTGTAGCTCCTGGCAGAAAACATTTCTAATTAGGTCCAAGGTTTCCATAGATTCTGATTAAGCAGTATTATTTTGTGACTGGAAATCATCCACAAGATGAAACTAGAAAGCATGAGAAATAACTTCTGGAAAAAATAAACATTGAATTTAGTCCTCCAACTTCTCATCACCAACATAAGAAATAAAGGTAAAGTGTAGAGCCACAGGCTCTGATCTGAAAAGAACCAAGTGGAATTCCTAAGGATGAGAAATATATTTATTGAAATAAAAACACTTGGATGTGTTGAACAATATAGAACTGATTCTGTGGAGAACTGATTGAAGAGACCAGTGAACTGAAAGCTAGATCTAAAGACATCACCCATTGAACAGCAAGGAGAAACAAAAGCAAGAAAATACTAGAAAGTTAGGAGATATGGAGGGAAGAATTATAAGGACTAGGGTTACTAAAAAAAAAGAATAGAGGAGAGATAGTATCTGAAGAGATGACAGAATTTTCTGCAGTTGTTGCAAAAACAAATTCAGGAAGCTCATCATACCGAAACATACCTGAAAATCCACCAGTAGGCCACATATGTGAATGCCAAGATACCAAACAAGATTTTAAAAGCAATGAAAGGAGATCTTCTATTATCCACTACTTAGTGGTTTCTCAACAACAATAATGTCCCCAAAAGACGGTATCTTCAGAATTCTGAGAACTATCAGTTTACAACTGGCACAAAACAAAAAGGACCATCAACAGATCTTCATTTAAAAAGCTGCAAAAGTTTGATCTTCAACAAGGAAAATTACTCCAAACAGATGATCTGAAGTGAGAAAATCAAATGAGAAAAATAAGTACATTTAAATTATTTTCTGTATAAAGTAATTGTAATGAAAGAAGTGTTTATAAGAAATTATATACAAATGTAAAGCTAAATGCTGCTATACAACATTAATTTGGAATTTTCAAGTAAAGTTATAATGGAAAAACCACAGCTTGTAAGATGGGAGAAGGGTGACTAGAATTAAAGTGTTCTGAAGTTGCTTTTATTATTCAGAAAACTGGTTAAGTTACTGTTTAACCTTTAAAAACAATTACTTATGTATATTCAGTCAAATAGATGAGAGATGAACCATTCCAAAGAAAAATAAGCATAAAAAATAGTGTCTTATTTTCTCATTTCTGGAACACAATACCTGACACCCACAAGTTAAAGGAGAAAAGGTTTATTTTGGCTCATTTTGTAGAGGTTTCAGTCCGTAGTCAGTTGTCTCCAAGGCAGAGTGGCATGGCAGAGGAGAAAGTGACATAGTAGCAAGAAACAGCAGCAGCAAGTAAGAAGAGGGATATCATATCTCCATGCCACTCCCGCTTTGTCCCATCTCTTTCCACCAGGCTTCACCTCCCAGCACAGACTCACCTATAAACCCATCAGTGGATTAATCCAGTGATGAGTACCACACACTCATGACCCAGGACATCTAGATATAAGCCAAAAGACTCATGCACATCCCGTTATGCAAATGCATAGTCCATCTCTAAAAGTTGCCAAAGTTATAACAGCATTACTGAAAAGTCCAAGTTCAAACTTTCCTCTGAGATTTAAGGCAAACTTAAATTTGAGCCCTTGTAAAAATGAAAAAGTTAAACATTTCTACCATATGATAGCATGGGATGCATATTCCCATTCCAAAGGGCAGAAATAAGGATAGAAAGCAATGGGGCCAAAGCAAAGCTGAAATGCAGCAGTGCAGACATTAAATTCCATAGTTCCATGTCCAGCACCTGGGGCCACTTGTGGCAAGATGTGAACTCCAAAGGCCTTGGGTGGCCCTGCACCTATAGCACTGCCAGTGGTTGTAGCACTCGACTCTCATGCTGGCTTTGCTCCCCTCTTGCAGCTTTCCTCCGATGATCCACATTCCTGGCTTCTCCAATTTTCTGGGGTTTCCACTGCACTGGCTTCACCCTCACAGTTTCACACACTGCCCTCTCAGGATCACACTACCTGGCTTCCCAGACTTTCTGAAGTCTGGGTAGAAGGATTCCTGACCCCACAACTTGCATTCTGCTTGCCCCTAAAACCAGCACCATGTGAATGACACCAAGGTTTGCCACCAGATAGAGCAGTAGCTGAGCCCTTTTTGCATCTTGCTGGTGGTTGCAGAAGCCTTAGAGTTCCTGAATGATTGAATGTGATGAACTGAATTTCCATTCTCTAGGCTGCTGCATAGTGCCCTAGGGCTGTCTTAAAGCAAAGTCTTCCTTGCAATTTTGAGCCTGCAAAAGGTAAAGTCTTGCTGGTTCTTATGATGTGCTCTGACCATCTTTTTTACTGTCCTGTTCCAAAGTACTTGGTTTTTAATGCTGATCTTTTCAGTAACCAAGTTCTCTACTTCATCTTTGCAGGTCCAAACCTTACCAGAGCTTCCTTTCTAGCCAAAATAAATAAAATCATTCTGCTGGACTGTTTGCTCTTGATTTTCAAGGTAGAGCTGGATAAAAGCCCCTAACAATATCCATCCCACCATCTCAACATTAGACTGCCTTGAAATTTTAGGGCTGGGGATTTAGCCCAGTGGTTTCGCCCCCTGCTGCGCAAGCGCAAGGACCCGAGTTCGATCCCCGGTACCAAAAAAAAAAAAGAAAAAGAAAAAAGAAATTTCAGCCTCCCACAAAGTCTGGACATGAGCAAAATGTAGACAAATGCTCTGCTAGAGCACAACACACATTGCCTAGAGTCCTACTACCAGTGGAGACTTTCCCAAATGAAACCAACTGACCCTGCTCTTTATCAGCTGTATTTCTATCAGCATCCCAGTGTCCTGAACACTGACCAAAACCTCCCATTAGGCTTTACTCGACAGCATTCTAGGGCTTACTCAGCCGGCATCTCCAAATCTTTCCAAACTCCTCCCGTAAGCCAGTACCTAAGGCTTCTGGAGCACATGGCCAGGTAGCATCACAGCAAGGCCCAGTAATCAGTTACAGAAATGAGGGTTATAATTGTAATTGTTTTCTCCTATTTTGTTAAAATGTTTCTTTTGTAACATAATGCTGATAGACTTAATATTATTTCTTAAGTATTGTTAAACTTGCTGTATAATATTTAAGTTAAGAAATGTTGCAAGTAGAAACTTGCCTTGTATTCTGGGGAGGGAATTAGTATGCTTCTGTTTGTATGCAGGATGGTTGTACCATGTTAGGCATAATTATGAACTTGCTACTGTATCTGGAGACTGGTTTAAGGAAATGTGTCTGGTTGTCATGGTTTATCAGTGTTCACTAGAGGAGCAAATTTAATGTAAGTTATAAATTTACAAGGTAGACATACAGTAGCCACCTACAAAGTTGTGTGGAAGAATGCCAAAGGGCTATCTGTATGCTGGAGATCTGAAGAATCCAGTCAAAATTCAAAGGCCCGGAGCTCACTGCAGAGTCCTGTGTGAGCCCACATCAGGAAGCCAAAGAGTGTGCTGAAAGGCTGAAGAGTCTGCACTGCAGGGCTGGAGACATACATATCAAGGTGATGGTGAAGACTGGACCTCCTCCAAAGAAACAGAAGTGAGATTTCCTTCTTTCCTTTTCTCATTCCATCCTATAAGCCTATTAGTTGATGCCACCCACACCCAGAATTGTTCTTCCCTCTTTAGTAAGTCTATCAGACACACCCAGAACTACACTAAACTCATCAGCAAGATGCTTCAAATTGAAACCACAGTTAACTATCACAAATAGGAAGGGAACAATTCAATACAAATAAATGAGAGGGGAGACCAAAATTAGAAAGTAACCTAATATAGCTGAAAATATAGCTCAGTAGTAGAGTGCTTACCTAGAATGTACAAGGCCCTAAGGTCTATTACCACTAATAGTAATATGTTAAATTACCTAGTTGATTGAGTTATCAAATTTTAAAAAAATACTAGCTATAGAAGGTTTAAAATAAAAAGGAAAATATAAAGCATGGGGAGGTTGTAAAGATGAAAGAAAAAGCCTTAATTTAGCCAAATACTAAAAGAAAGCATGTAATTGTAGTGATGTTGAATCAAAACTAGACTTTTTGAGGGCTGCCACTTTTAGGTCAGTGGCACTGTGCCTGCCTTGAAAGCTCAAGGTCCTGAATCCAATCCCTGGCACCAAAAAAACAAACATAAAAACCTAGATTTTTTGATAATGTTAAAGATAGGGAAGCACACTGAAAATATTTAACATTAAGAACAATTTTAATTTTGTGTAATACCTTATGAAATAAGAATGTGTGAACTAAAGGGCTAAAGAAACAAACAGCTATAGTGAGATATTTCAGCAGCTCTCAAGCAAAAAAAAATGAGTGAGAGCATTTCACTGATTCATTGTACATACTTAGAATATTGTATTCAACAATTAGAGAATATTTTAAAGTTATTGTACACTACAAAAAGCTTTGAGCTACTAGGCATGAAGTAAATAACAAATTTCAGATAATTGGTATTGAATGGATAACAAGAAACAGAGGTCAGTAATAAAGGTTAATTTTTTAAACCTTAATTTACAAAAATTCTAAAATGCCTTTGTAGATGTAAATAGAAAACAAGTACTTAAAGCCTACTTGTAAGTAATTTGCTCTAAAATTGGGTAATACAGCAGAAATAACACTTTAATTTTAGTTATACAGAATAGTGGGTTTCACTTTGGCACATTTGTAGTATGTGTATATAAAATACTTTGATTATTTCCCCCATTTGCCCTCTCCCTTTTTCTCCCCTCTCCCCTGATCCCCTTCCTCTTCTCTAACACTCTCCCTTTAAATGCGTAAATTAAGGAGAAAAAACTAAATGTGTAACCTAAGTTAGAAAAACAACAGAATAAACAGCATGTAGAGGCAAAGAAATATAGGAAAGAATAAATGGATCAGAAAAAGATACAAGATCACAAAATCAAATGACAAAACTGGCATATAAAACTGGCATAAGAAAATGACACATATAAACAGCATAAATACCAAAAAAGGGATTTAACCCTACATACAGCAGAGATGACCCAGGAGTACTTTGATGCTAATATATCTGAAATTTTAGACAAAATAGAGCAAACTTTACAAAATTGCACTTTGTGTAAATTGGCTGAAGAAATGAAAAAGCTAAATAGACATTCAGTAGTTTTGAACAGTAAAAAAAAGTTTTAAAATTTTTGACAATACCTGGCCAAGGTTTATCATAATCTTTACTCCTTTTGCAAAGACTGTTCTATTCCAAAATTGTGTATAAACTCTTTCAAAGCCTAGATGATAGTATTTTCCAGCTTATTGTATGAGACTGGAATTTATTAAAATCAGACACTTTATGTGAAATTATAGACTAATAGCACTTCTTAAAACAATCAGAAGCACTATTCAGATTTTATTTTAAGGATTATATTCAAAAGGACAATGCATCATTACTAGGCTGTATGCATTAAAAAGAGCATAATAAGGATGCCTATTATCTCCACTTCCATCGATAATCATCTTGTAGAAAAATTAGCAGAAGCCAAACCAGAAATGTTAAAAGGATGTGACTGGATACATGAAAAAAATTTTATTTAACCTCCTAAGTCTTAGACTAAGACCTAGTGAATGCCATTTGATATTCAGTAGATTGAAATTTAGGAATATGATAGTACTAATGAAGATGATTTGTATCAAGAAGACATCTGTCACACTCCAAGTGGAATTTTAAACTGGTAACACTGTTCAAAAAGCACTTTGGCATTATCTTGTAGAGTTAGGCACTCACATATCCTAACCATTCTAACTCTACATTTGTGCCTTAGGAAATGTTTGCATATGTGCATTCAAAAATTACATGTACAACAGTGTTTATGGTAGCCCTGTTTGTAACCAACCAAATGGCCATTGACAAAAATGAAAAGTAAATTTTTGTTTTGTTATTTTGTTAAACAGGGAGAATGATCTATGTGTAACAACAAAGAGGAGTTGTAGAAATAAAATGATAAAACAAGACTCAACTCTACATGTAATATGTATAGTTTTTATAAAATTAAAGAACAAAAAAAATCTAAACTATTGTGTAGGAATGCATATATATATATATATATATATATATGTAATAGCAAATTTTTGAGGTAAGGGAATGATAAACATTCAGAATAGTGATTACTGTCAGAGAATGATGGCAAGATGGGGTGGTGAGATGTAACACACAAATGCATGAAACAGGCTTTGTTATGTTTTAATTCTTGAGTAAGGGGTTGTCTTGATGTACATTTTATCTACTTGATGGCATAACACGTTGTTTCATTGTCTATTACTCATAAACCATCTCTAAATTTAATTGGCTTAAAGTAACCATTTTATCACAATTCTGTAAATTAGTAGGAATGTCTAGTGGCCAGATAGTTCATTCACACAATTGGCAATTGATGGTAGCTGTTGACTGGGAATCCAGCTATCATATCTCAGTTTCCCTATGTAGCATCTCCAGGTCCCTTGGAGTTCTTTCATCATGGTTGCTGGGCTTCTTCCTTTCATGATGGCTGGTATCCAAAAAGTAGCATCTTAAATTTGAGCCTTTCAAAAAAGGGACAATAGAAACCTGGTCCTCCAGGCCATGGCCTGAAACTCCTAGAATATCATTTACACTGCATCATGTGAGCTAAACTAATTTACGGGGAGCATCCTAGATTAAAGAAGGAAAAAAAATCTTTTCCTTTTGATTCAGAAGGAAAATGCATATGTAAAAAGGAAGAGCCAGGAATGGTAACCCAGGCCTATAATCCCAATGCACTGGGAGGTTAAGACAGGAGGATCACAAGTTCCAGTCCAGCCTGGGCAGTTTAGTTACTTGAGACTCTGCCTCAAAATAAAAAGGTTGGGGTTGTAGCTCAGTGCAAAGGTCCTGGGTTCAATTCTCAGTAATGCAGAAATACATACATGCCTACATACAGAAAAGGGAAAGAAGGGAGGGTGGTAGGAAGGAAAGATGGGAGGGGTTAGTATCTTTGGAGGTAAGTTACCCTAATGTACCCTCTGGCTAACATGAAGGCATAGAAAAAACTAAAACCTATATTGAATTATTTTTATTTAGACAAAGTTATTACAGTCTAATATCTGAGCTTATTGATATTCAGAATCTTAATCTTGAGTTTAGATGTTTGGTGTATCAGTAACTAAACTGGATTTGACTAAAATAGAATCTAAGAACTGATTGAACTACCTTGATTCCTATCAAGTTTCTCTTTATGATTCTGTAAACAAAAGATCTTAACAAACTGAATAATTTAAGTGAATGTTCTTTTTCTAAAATGCCAAGTCTTTCAATTAAAGATTTTTGTACAGAGGTCTGTATATTGCATTGTTGCCATAAAATTTGGATCATATTCAACAAATCTTTGCCCAATTTAACACCAGTGTTTTAAATATCCACTGAGGTAATGAATATGAAAACACTTTCAAAATAGCAAAAGCAGAGACAAGCCAATTACTTCTTTTTGTTTTGAGACAGAGTCTTGTTATGTAGTTCAAGCTGGCCTTGAGCTCACTATGTAGCCCAGGTGATCCACCTGCCTCAGCCTCTCAGTGCTGGGATTACAGGTGTGTGCCGCCATGCCTGGCTCTTTGCCAGTCACTTCTAACTCTACTTTAATTCTTTGTCTTTTATAACCACAAAATCAAAACCCATAAGTAAATTAATTTCCTTTTTAATAGTTTGTAAATTTTATAAATACTCATTGGTTATATTTATTATTCATTGACATAGTTGATAGTTCTCACATAATTATTAGGTTAAAGTGATAAATCAAGACTAATTTATTAGATATTTATTGTATATTAGTTAATATATATTTAGACAAATCCTCAAAGTAAGAGTCAACAAACATCATGAGTTTGTAACAGAGTTTGGATTAATCTCTAATGAAAAGTATGATCAGAAAATACAGTGAATATTTAAAATTTTAGAGAAGATACATTGCCATTAATCCTTCTCAAAAAAAACTTCCTTGTCACCTTGTACATACTGATCATTCTTGCCACATTCATAAGCCGTTCTGGAAATCTTTTTTTTATGTCTTTATAGTTGAGCTGTCATGGCTACCTTTTATGTCCTGAATGAATTAAAAATGTTTAGCTTTCATAATGATTTTGACTTTGGGGAAGTCAATGCTAAATATGCACAATGTTAAATCTGGTAAATAAGACTGAAGACACATGATATTTTCATGAGCCTGCTTTTTTACTGGATAGCACACAGCATCAGCATTCACTGTATTTTTTGATTGCATCTTGTAAAGCCACTCCTAAAAGACAACTTCCAGAACTACTTCAGTAAGTGACAAGAATGATGGGATAAATGTGAGTTGTTAGACTGTAATATCTTTGTCTAAACAAAAATAATTCAACATGGATTTTTAAATAGATCTTTTATGCTTTCAAATTAGCCCTATTGAAAATATTTTCTAGTTTTAAATTATAAGTAATAATTATGGAGAATTCAGTGGTATCCTTAGATGTGCCAAAGAAATAAACTTTGGGAAGTCAGTTAATTACTTTGCTGTTTAGATTGTAAAAAACAAGAATGTAATAATATCCACCCTCTTTAAATAGTGCTTTACAATTTGCAAAGGATTTTCTTTTCTTTTTTTTTTTTTTTGGTACCGGGGATAGAAATCTGGTTCTTGCGCTTGCACAGCAGGCAGTGAAACCACTGAGGTAAATCCCTGGCCCTAGGATTTTCATTTTTAACACACCCTCTTAACAATTTTGGAACTGAACTTCAAGGAAGTAATTAGCTAGACCTAGTGGTTAGTGGGATATATAAATTAAGAAGAAAGATACTGCTGAAAGGGGATGATTAGGTGTAGAAGCACGAAGGGATGACTATAAGAACTAGGAAAACATGAATTTAGTATTCCTGAAAAGGTGAAGAAGACAAATATTAGCTTTTGGAGAATGAATGCTGTGCTTCTAATGTAAAAGCTCAAAAGGAGAAGAAAATTGGTGAAAATGTTCATGGGCTTGTAGGTTTGGTAGTAAAAACCTGAAGATCTCATTTGATGCCTCACATTTCTATGCAGTTGACAAAGTCATCTGAGAGTAAAAGAAAATGAGAATAAGCAATATTTGAAAGAATTGTTTCAAAGAATGGTAGATCAAGTTGATCAAAGAAACATAGTAGGATTGTTATACAGTGGTAAATTTACCTTTGAGGTTAGTAATAATAAATGTAATTGTATTACCTTTTTTTAAAAATCTGTCTTCTCTGGTTCAAGAATCAAAAAAAAAATGAACAGAAGTTTTTGAGAGTCTTGGTTAATAAATAAGTAGAACACAAAGAAGGGCCTGGAAATTTAAGATAATGATGGACCATGAAATCTAAGCTGAATGAGAAAGGAAGAGAGAAGGCACAGGAGCAGGAAGCACACTTTATCTAATTTTAAATGCACTGCCAGGGATAAATGAAGTGGAGATTAGATTCTTATTAATAAAGATTATGGGTAGGTGCCTGATGATAGGACTTGATGCATAAAGATAGATGTGAGTCAAGCTTTTGATAACTGAGAGAATTTAGTAAGTCAATAGTTGATAGTTACAAACATAGTAAAAAATTACCGCATACAAATAATATAAGCCTAAAAGATAAATAGAAATTTTACAGAAGTGAATGAGAACAATGACCTGTGGTGAGACAGAGTGGAGTGCCAAGAAGGATATTTATATTATGAAATAATATGCAATCAACACTTAAAAGCTATAAAGGGAAAGTGTATATGCTTTGAAGAGCCAGGTTTCAATTATGGCCAAACATGAAAGGAATGCTTGGAGAGAGGTTGAACATAAAGGAAAGTATGCTGAATTTACAGTGCAAAATGGACAGCCTGTTGTAGAGATGAAGGATGGTACCATAGAGTATTCCAGTCAAGGACAGGTTAGGAGTGGGCAGAAAGTAGGGAAAGAGAACAGGTGGCAAGGAAAGCTTACATTTTAGATACTGACTATGATGAATGCAAGGTTAAGAATTATGACAGCCTGAGCTTCAGGGTATTTGGAGGAGGTTGGATTTGAGGCCTAATGGTCAGAGGTACTTCACTCACTCAGCCTGAGTGAGTTGCAGTTGTAACAGGTTTTGGGAGCTGCACTATATCATTTGGAGATGAGAAGGAGCCTGGGTAATGGTGACAAATAAAAACATTAAGACTAGAGTTTCATAACCTATAGCTTTGTTTTTCATGTATCTAGCCGTACATCCTGAGATAAATCCAATTTGGTGACCTTTTATCTTCCTCATACACTTTTGGGTGTAGTTTTACATCCATACTAATAAGAAGCATTAATGTGAAGTTTTCCTTTCTCTTATTGTCATCATCAAGATTGCACTAGTTTAATAAAAATGAGTTGTGAATCATTGTCTCTCAGTTCTCTAAGAAAGACTATAAAATTATCTGTTGTCAGTTTGATACAATTAACTTGTAAATTTAGATCTTGTGTTTTTAAGGGGAGGTAATATTTTGTAACTACTTTCTGGCTGCGATATTAGCCACAGAATTATTCAGACTTTTCACTTATATCAGTTCTGATAAATTTGTTTTCAAATGTATTTGGGTTAAGTTGTTCACAGTATTTTGTATCTTTCTATCTCAATTCTATATTTTTATTTTAAAATTTTTCCTGATGATGTCTATGCTTCTTTCACTTCCACTCCATCCTGTGCCATTGGTCCAGCAGATATTTCTTTGTTCTGTTGGTCTAAAGAATGAGCTTTTGGATTTCATCTATTGAATTTATATTTTACTGATTTCTGGTCTTATTTCTTCATTTCTCTACTTTATTAGTTTACCTTTTTTTCCTCTTCTTCTGCTCCCTTTTCTCCTTCTCCTCCTTCTCCCTCTTCCTTGAGTGTGTGCATGCGTGTGTGTGTGTATGTGTGTGTGTGTATGTGTGTGTGGTGCTGGTGATGGAACCCAGGTTCCTGCCCTGCAAGGCATGCACTCTACCACTGAGCTACAGCCCCAGTTCTGGCATACTTCATTTTATTTTTTTCTTTTTTTAATAATTTCCAACTGTTTTTATTTACATATGATTTTGTTCTAGTGTGAGCTCTTTCATGTTTCTGGATATCATGGTGAGAATTCAATGCTTTTCCACATTGTATACATATGTAGGTATTCATGTTACTGTGATTTCTTTCCTGGATTTGAACATGGTTGGCTGTACTGAAGGCTCTAATATCTTGCTTGTATACAAAGGATTTCTCTTTAGCATTATTTCCTTCAGTGCCATCAGAGTAGGACTTTTCACATTGCTTATATCTATAAGGGTTTTCTTCAGGATTTGTCTTTTCATGTTTCGAAAGGACTGAAAGTCAGTGGAAGCTTTCCCATGTCTATAATATTTAGACAGCTTCTGTTTAAATCCACAGAGCTCATATGATTTAAGTCCAGTGTTATTTATGATGGGCACAATTGGTGATGAATGACCAATCAGAGGCTTTCCACATTCAAGGCTTTCACCTGGTTTTACACCAAGCAATTTCATGGGCACATTTGGACCAGAAATCACACAAACCATTTCTCCATGTTGACACCGTAATTTATCTTGACAGCATTTATCTGCATCTGCACTTCTTAGATTTGTCCAGTAATTTCTGTACTCATCTTCAATTTGCTGATCATCACACTTTCTTCCTATAGAGGCCACATTCCTAAAGTTCTCCCACATCACATCCCTGTGGAGCTTCTTCTGGGATGGATTCAACAAAGCCCACTCCTCCATGGTGAAGTCCACAGCCACATCCTCAAAGGTCACTGCCTTCATGGCTGCTGGAGGGTCTCCCCGGGTGCTTCCTGCAGCCTGCAGCCAGTAGAAATCCTAAACCAGGACGGCCTACCCAGCTGGGCAGCTCTCAGCACTGTGCTTAATACTTCATTTTCTTAATTTGTTGAGTTGAATACTCAGATTGTTTATTGTCTTCTTTTGTAAATTATATTTTCAGTAGTAAAATTTTCCTCTTTTGTTATATCCCTGAAGTTTTGATATATGAATGTTTGATATGAAATCATTTTATTTCAGTTTTAAGAATTTTAGATACCAGTACAATTTATTTCTTGACAAAGGAATTTAGAGATGTGTGTGTATTTGTTTGTAATAACAAAAATAAATTTCTTATCAATTTCTAGTTAATTACACTGCAGTCCTAAAATATGACCTTATATTGTCCTCATTTATTGTTAACCTTTGAAAGTGTTCTCATGTGTTGGAAAAAAAGTGGTTACATCATTAATTATTGGTTGTAATGTTTTACATGTTTTTTAGGTATAGCTTGTTAATTATGTAGTTAATAGCTGCATGTATACTAGTTTTTGCTATTTGATCTAGATTGAACAAACAGTATTGATATTTCTGATAATGAATTGTCACACTTTTCTTGTATTCTACAATTTTTACTGTGCATATTTTTGTGATATTTCATTAGTAATATTTAAGTATAAAACTGTTAGATCTTCCTGGTGGCTATTTCTACATTTATTAATTTTTCTTTAAATTTATTTATTATTAACTTAATAACATTTGCTTTTAAAAATTATATTTGCTTGATAAAATTTTTCTATCATTTTGTATTTTGTATTTTCTGTATCCTTGTGCTTTAAGTACATCTCTTTTGAGTACTAAGTATCTGAGTTTCTAAAAAAGTATAATTAAGCAACATGTACCTTTTAACTAGTAAATTTAAAGGATTTATTTTTGTTACTATTATTATGTTTTAAATTATTTCTACTTTAATTTTCACTCTGGAACTAAGAATAGTAAAGTCTGATTTCAAATAGATAATTCACTGCTGTCCTTTAGGAGAGCCAAATGGAGATTTAGAAGTTCTCCCCATTTCACCAAAATAACAACAAAATAAGGTTTTAAAAAATCTCCAGTTGGGCCTGGGATTTAGCTTAGTGGCACCACCCCTGCCTTGCAAGCACAAGGTCCTGAGTTCAATCCCTGGTACAAAAAAAAAAAAATCTCCAGTCTCCTAAAATACATGAAGGAGACAAAAACAAATTGGAGGACAAAATGATTGTCAAGAATGATATCTGCATTTATTTTTAATAAAAGGTAAATACAGTGCAGAGCTATGGCCTTATTCTCTAAACTTCTGTGGGACTTACACAATCTGTTATGTAAGCCTCTATAATTCAAGTTGCCAAGCAAGTTTAATTTGATGTGTGATTATCATTGACTCTTGAAAATGGATCTAATTTCTTAGAACAGGAACCCTGTAGGGGAACTAATTTTGTATTGTCAGCAAGAAACAAATGAAAACCTTTAAAATGAATTATTGTTTTGGAGATAATGTGTTTAAAACAAGCTAGATGTGAATGTGTTCAAAGATTGTGAATGGGGAATGAACACCAAGAAATAATATAACCTAGGATGTAACACTTAGTTTTATGAAATACTATTTTTAAGAGCATTTTCCTCATATACTGTGGCAAAACATAAAGCCCTTCAAGGTAAACAGACTTGGACAGTTGTTGTAGTTGAGGGCTTCAAATAATGATAAAATTTAATGTTTTTTTTAATGCTATTGGTGAAGTAATGAAAATCTGCAACTTAAAACTGATATAACTATATACTTTGTCTTGTTCTTTCTGCAAGAGCCATGCCCACTCTCTTAGTTGTTGGAGTTGTGGCCTTTTCCTGGATCCCAAATAACTTTGTTTTCTTTTCTGTTTTCTTCTATAGAATGGACATGTAGACCTGAAATATATTAAGATATGTCATAGAAAATGCTGAAATTGGTTGCTAATGCATTCTTTGTGTTAGTGATTGCCAGGTAAGATATATGATGTAATTTGAAAAGCGCAGGAGTTAGGATTAGTAGGCTCAAAGGTTAAGTTCAAGCTCTGTATCTCACTAGCTATATAAACTTGAACAAGGCAACCTACCACAAGTGCTTCAGTTTCTTCATCTTTGAACAGAGCATTATTAATGATATCTTCCAATCTCATAGGGCAATAATATTCTCATAATCTCTCAAATACAAATGTAAAGTGATTATACACATAGTCTCTGACTTAATGGTACTTTGACTTACAATTTTTTGACTTTATAATGATGCAGAAGCCACATACATTCAGCATAAACCATTCTGAATTTTGATCTTTTCCTGCATGTGATTCTCTTTTGTGATGCCAACTACAAGACTCAGTCAGCCACTCAATCATGAGGGTAAACAAAAATTTCTCTCCAGTATATTGTGTTGCTAAGGTGTAGCATTGGGTTGGTTAGATGTTTTAAATGTATTTCCACCTTGTGATATTTTCAGTTTATGATGAGTTTATGAGGAATTAACCTCATTCTAAGTTCAAAATCGTCCATATATTACAACACACTATAAAAATGTTAGGTATGGGGTGCCACCAAAGCTACTATTCCGCAGCATAGCTCATATTGTCCTCACATAAATGCCTTAGGAATAATGAATGTACGTAGTTTTTGGCCATCATAGATGTTTTAGGAATTTAATATTTAACTTGTTCATGAAGTGTTTTATTTTCATAACAAGAAAATAAACAATTGCTCATGATGAATGTATTTGTTCTTTAATGATTTCAAAATTTTCTTATTAAAGATACAAGAGTTTAGATAGAGTTTGGACCCAGATGAGTCCCCAGACTTTACAGCCACAAGTTAGACTCCTTGTTCATTTCTACATGAAATTCACCTCGGTGACACAGACTGTCAAGTAGCTTGCACATTGTTTCAAAGCCTTCGAGTTTCTCAGCGATGCCTGGGGAGATCGGGGCACTGCAGCAGCTGAGAGCTAGGCAAGGCACCAGAGCTGCAGGCCCGAAATTCCATTCATCTGAAAGCTGTTCTGTCTCACCCAGGAGCAGCTTCTGAGCACTTGAAATGTGGCTAACTGGGTTTAAAAAGAAAAACAATAGCATCAGAGAAACAAGGCCATGTTAGAAACAACACAACAGGGAAAAGGCTAAAAGTCAGGTATGGAATTTAGAGGGCAAGAGAGAAGAATGAGCAAAGAAAGAAAATAACAGCTATGGAAGTCCGAAAAGAATATCAACATACACATAACAGGGGTCCTGAAGAAGAGAACCAGAGAAATGGGACAGAACAAACATTTAAATATAGAATCAAGAAAATCCTGAAGAAATAATGACAGAGAACAATCAGTAGACAAACATAGTTCTGTCATTTGAAGGATTAAAAAAGCCTGTGACCATCCAGACAAAAGATTGAAGTCACACATCAAGGGAGACACATGTTGCTGATGGGAATGTGAACCTCTAGTGTTTTAAAAAGTGTCCACATTTCTTAAAATTAAAACTGATTTTTTAAAATTCATTAAATTTATTGGTACATTTTAGGTATACAATATGATGACATTCATCATTGGAAATTTGTATCTTTACATGATGTATCTTGGTTCTTATTTTTCCCCATTCCCCAGCCCTCCCAGCAACCCCTCCATCCCTCCCTATTTACAGACTTTGCTTCTGTTTTTTCCTTTTCTCTTATTTTTTCCTTTCCCTTCTTTCCTTTTCCCTACCCCTCCCACTTCCCCTTTGCCTTCCCCTTTGGACCTTTTCTTCCTATTTCACATTATCTATTATACATTTTGATCCTCATTTACACTTTCAGTTTCTCACACTAGAGAAACTATTCAGCATTTACACATGTGTGTCCTATTTATTTCACTTAAAAGAGTATGATCTCGATGTGCATCCATTTAGCCATGAATGCCCTAGTTTCTCATTCTTTATGGCTGAGTAGTACTTCATTTTATTTAAAAAAACCACATACACTAAAATTGAAATGGATCAAAGATCTAAATATTAAAACAAAAACACTAAACCTGGTGGAAGAGAGGTTAGGTAGAACTCTTGAAGACACTGGTGTAGGAAAAGACTTCATGAACAAAACCTCAGTTGCATGGGAACCAGCACAAAGAATCACAACTGGAAATCATCTTATTAAAAAGCTCCTGCACAGCAAGAGAAACTACCAAGAGTGAAGAGACAACCCACAATGTGGGAAAAAATTTTTACCAGCTGTTCCTCAGACAAAGGTCTGCTATCTGGAATTTATAAAGAACTTTAAAAAATCACAACCCCCAAATTTAAAGACCCAATCCAAAAATGAGTGTCTGAAATGAACAGACATTTCTCAGACAAAGAAGTAGAAAGAGCAAATAAACATTTTAAAAAATGTTCAACATCACTGGTCATTCGAGAGATGCAAATGAAAACAATGCTGAGATTCCACCTCACCCCAGA
>NW_004624814.1:7174210-7203408 GCF_000247695.1 Heterocephalus glaber | reverse complement strand
TTTTTTTTTTTTTTTTGGTACCAGGGATCAAACTCAGGTCCTTGCGCTTGCGCAGCAGGTGGCGAAACCACTGAGCTAAATCCCCGGCCCGAGTTTACATTCTTTTGAAAGAAAAGAATGTATATTTCAGAAGTACATTTCTCAGAAGTATATTTCCATACAGTTACTTTACTTCCCACAAGTAAAAAGGGTGTCTATCTGCCCAAATATTTCACAATGTAAATATAAGTTCTTACAGTTTTACTTCTTTTCATTTGTCTCACAGATTACCACTGTTAGCTGCAGGGCTAACAGTCTTGGGATTCCCTAGTCACAGTACTTTATGGATCCGTGTAGTGTCAGTGGAATATGGAATTGTGTTGCCCAGTTAGGAAACTGTGGAAATGGTTCAAGTGACAGATGATGGTAATTCAATTTCTATCAACTTGTAATAGGACAGGAGACAGAAGATAGACATTTTATAGAGAGAGGTAAGTGATTCTTGACTGGGGGTGATTCTTGCTTTCCAGATGATACTTGGCAATGTCTAAGGATAGTTTCAGTTGTCACAACTGGGGAAGGGATGTTGCTGGCATCCCGTGGGCAGAAGCCAAGGGATAATGCTAGACAACCTACAATACACAGAATTAATCCCGACTGAAAAGTTATCTGGCCAGGGATGTCAATAATAGTTTCAGAAGCCTGAATAACAGAAGAGTGAATAACAGAATCCAAAAAGGGAATTGGGGATGACTAATCTGAGAAAATACTATTACACTAGGACCATGCCAAAAAAGGGCAGAAGATAAAGCTGAGAGAAGTAAGTCCCAGAAACAAAGAAGAATCCGAAGAGTGATACCATGAAAACTAATTAAGGAAAGATTTTCAATTTGAAAGTGGCCATTGGCATTCATGGAGCCCAAAATCATATAAGATGGACTGTAGAGTTCAATGTATTCAGTGGGTAGGTGAATGGGTTGGATATCTTCTTTCTTTCTCTCTTTTTTTTTCAACCTGGTAGTTTGGAAAGACATTTCTCTTTCAATTAATATATTGTCTATAAAATGTTTAATATGTTTCTTAATTAGCGTAACATAAGAGATATATATCAGTGGTAGTAAACCCATGGCATGTGTGCTGCAACAAGGCTGTTTGTTATCACTGAAAGTTCTAAAAGGTTCACCATTACTGGTATAGATGAACTGAATCCTGGCTTCTTCATAAATTAGCTTCTGCATACATAAATATTTCTTTAATGTCTTATATTTATGTACTGCATGCACCATTTTACTTCATGTATGCCTATTGATAATAAGTACTAGTCAGTCATTGTGGCATATGCTTGTAATCCTAGCATTTTGGAAGGCCAAGGCAGAAGGATCACAAGCTTGAGCTCAGAGTGGGCAAGCTAGTGAGATCCTGTTTTATATACAATTTTTAAAAATCCTTCTGGGGATGTAGCCCAGTGTGAAGGCCCTAGGTTCAACCCAGTACAGTAAATAAGTAAATAAATAAATACTAACATTGGAATAGTACTTGTCAGGCACTAT
Organism: Heterocephalus glaber; assembly: GCF_000247695.1. Next base: position 7,201,879 of record NW_004624814.1, on the reverse strand, counting down.
TCTTAAAAGATTACATGATTTACTAATTTTTCTTCACAATAACCCAGTGAGGATGTTATCCTTGTTTCACAAACAAACAAACAAACAACAATAACAAAACAGGTATAGGGAAGTTAATTTTCCCAAGGTCACAAAATGAGTGAGTGTTTTCAAGTCTAGAAAGCCTGGCACTGGTGCTCAAGATAACTCATCATTACCACAATACAAGCATAGAAAAACATTCAGGTGACTTTATTTTTTATTGCTTACAAAGATATTTGTTTTGTTTCCCTTGAACTTTCTGATGTCAAGGACACTACATGATAGATTGCAGGTTATCAATAAAAATTTTGAGAACAAATGAGTGAATGAGCTTCTCAACATACAAGGTAATTTTGTTATTTCCTTACCAATTTTCCTATTGCCTTTCAACTAATGCTTTTGGTTTTTCTTTCAAGTTATTATTTGAATAGTTTATTGTGAGACATGCTATGACATTTTAAAGATTTACATTTAAACTTCATTCTTTTGCTGAGACAAAAATGATCTCTTCTCCTACCTAATAAAATAGCAGATTAAGTGTTTACATGAGGAGAGTTTGTAATCCAAGATGTCTGCAGCAGCAAATGCAAATATTCTAGTCAAGTCCTGCCTTTCGTGCAACTCTTCCTGATGAGTGTTTCCATCAAAGCTTCACCCTCACAGCCCTTAGTCACCAAGTGCTTATTTTGAGAATGGTTGCTATCATCACTCACTGTCTATACAGGTGCCACCTAGTTACTTTTGTTTTGGCAATTATGGGTTAAATACATTCCCGATTTAGTCTTGCTTAAGCTTGCTTGCTCTCTATTCTACATTAAAGTATTGTGGGTCATTTCTTATAAGAGTAAAACTTTCTTTAAACAGGAATCTTTCAAATCATTGATTATTATCCTTTTTTATTTTTTTGCATAGATGAGAGTATTCTTTCACTGTTTAGCCTTTCTTTTCTGTCTTCACTGCATTACATTGCAGTTAACACTGACTAATAATTGAAAATAGTTTATATTTTGTTTTGTTAATATTGTTCTGTTATTTGGCCATCCTTGCTCGCTAGCTTGCCACTGTCCTTGAAGTACTTCTAGTCCATGGAATTAGTGTCAATCTTAAGAGCTATTATACTAAGGACTTTTTTGAATTATAAATATCTTGTGCAAGGATTCTATGTTTTGCTGTAGGTTTTAAGCCCAGTAATTCCTTGGTAGAGAACTAGGATTAATACATTTTCTAGCCTTTGCTTGATAGCAGAAAACATGTTGAACTATTTTTAAAAGCTCCTTACATAATTATCCTGCATACCTCCCTCCTAGCACTTTTTCTCCATGTGATATGATTGTTGCTCACCAACTTAGAAATAGGCCACAGGATATTTAAAACACAGTTCCAAATTTATAAACAGGAAAAAATATTTGGAATTTTAGATACGTATACAAAAACAGCAATAATATGTAAGAGACTGGTCATTGTGATTTAGTTAGAGTAAAAAAGTCTATCTTACCCATTTCCATATCATTAATACATAGTAAAAACAGCAAGACCTTTTTTTCTTTCCCATTCTTCTTCCTTTAGTTATTTCCTCCATTCCCTGAGTTGAAATATAGGATTTTGGAGCCCAGGAAGGACGCGAAGCTAAATTTGAGAATGGACTGAATTTAAGCGTTGGTTAAGACTAAGAACTGGAGGAGGTTTCCTAGAGTGAGTGTTTGAAGAAGTCAGAGAAGGACTTTGAAGGAATAGTCATGAGCATAGTAACCAAACAGGCAGTGAGTGGTCAAAACAAGAAGAGACTCAGAAGGGAGGCTTATAGAAGACAACAAAATAAGAAAGAAGAATTAGCCATTAAGAGCTAGGTGTGGTGACGTATTCCTTAATCCTTGCACTTGGGAAGCTGAGGCAGGAAGATTGCCATGAATTCAAGGCCAGCCTGAAATACACAACGAGACCCTGTCTTAAAAAAAAAAAAAATTAACCATGAAGTTTGACAAGACCACAATTGTAATTAAAGTGCTAGGAACAAAATAGAAACAAAACCCTGATTGGAGTGCAATGAAAAATAGTAGGAAACGAAAGGTAAATATGGTGACTTTAGATTCCTCTTTTGACATGCATTATTATAAAGAAAATCGCAGAAGTGAGTGGTAGCTGGGAATTTTACATTATAAGTGAGCATATTTTAAATGGTGGGCAATTTAAAAACTCATAAGACTATGAATAATAGAACATAAAGAGAGAAATAGATGGGGCAGAGAGCAAGAGAACAACTGCAAACAATGACTGACTAGGTGAAAGGACAGGATCTACAACACAGCTTCATCAGACGACCGCAGATCGCTGCATAGACACCTCCATCACGACTCAGCAGAAGCACTAGTTACCTGCACATTTTAATTCTGGTGATAAAGATAAGTAGGTCTCACCTGGTCACTTCTATTTTTTCAATGAAGTATGAGCAAGATGAAATGTTCAGAGTGGGAGAAAGGGGTATAAACTGACTAAGAAGGAAGAAAAGCTATAAATAGTCATTTCAAAGAGTGGAGACTAAAACTTGTGACATGTCTGGTTTCACCATTAGGCTGCTAGGGAGAAATGTGCCAACTTGCTTTAAATACAGATCTCACAGGTGTCCCCTTCCTGGGTATTTGTCAAGCACCATGTCTTCAATTGTCGACCATATTGCTTCAGCTGTCACTCACTGGTATATTTCCACTCTGATTTAGACACCTAGAAATTTCTTTTTTTTTTTTCTCTTTAGATAATTTGTGCATTTAAAAACATTTTAAAATTATATTTTATTTTGTACTTCCATGTGTTTAGAAGGACAGATTTCCATATGTTTTCAAAGGAAATAAAAATGGGACTTGTACTTCATTTTTCTGAATTAGTTTCATTATTTTAAAAACAGGAATAATATTATCTACATTCAGATTTATGGTTATTAATCAGATATGCTCTTTATAAAATACTGGCTCATAATTGGCAATCCATAAATGACAACTGAAATTATTACTATTAATAAATATTATTCTTCTATCTAGATAACAAGACCTTGATTCCATCCTACCTTTTTAATACACGCAACATTTTTAATAATTTAAATCTAGCACAATGTGTCTAAATTTCTTTTTATTGATGTGATTGGAATACAAGAGATTTTATTGAATGAAAACTTTTTGTATTGTGAGCCTTGTAAAGTTTTTAGGAGATTGATAATGTAATATTTAAGCAACAGTAGGCTTCATATAGAAAACTTATTTCCTCATCATATTTTATTATTACAGAAGTAAAATTATAGTTAATAATGTAGTTTGGAAAGGACAAATTAAAACTGGGGAAAAAACAAGAAATAAAAAGGTAACATATAACTTTGAAAAGCAGCATACAGGTATTATCCTCATCTTCTTTGTTTACTAATAATATTGCTGAAGATTATGGTGTTTTTGTAGTAAAATATTCTATGAATTTGAATAACTAATACTAAAAATGCTAATAACACAACTTTAGTGTCAATCTTTTTTTCCCCAAATTAACAATAGCTACGTCCATATTTAATATTCTCTACAGGAATATGGATATTATCAAAATCAATGTTCAATGTGTAAAGGATAAACATGAGATATTAATCTAGTGACTCTTTATTCAACGTCTTCTTCCATGTTGGTATCCTCAAGGGCATGCATTTCTCTTTCTGGTAGTAATCCATATTCATTTAGGAAAGACTCCACATCCCCAGCAAAAAATTCTTCAGTGAACTGTTGAGCAACATTAATAAAATTGCTTATGAGTTCCCCGCCTTTGTAGACAAGCAGTGTGGGGAGCACCTCCGAGGAAAAGCGGTCTCCAGCACCTGTTTTGGAAGCTTTTATTTTACAAAATTTGACCATAGGGTATTCTGCTGCAAGGCATGTTAAACTACTGTTTAGAGCATCACAGCCCTTAATGCCATCTTCATAAATGTGAACAACAATTGTAGTGATCTTCTGCTCCTTTTCAATTGTTTCTAGGAATTGCTCCCCAGTTTCTAGCTCATACACAAACCCATATCTAGGCCCAAAACTCAGCTTCTGATGCATATCTTGCATGCACTGTCTCCGATATTTACGAAGGCAATTTTCATCTTCTTTGTCTTGATTGATAAGTTCATATTCTTGTATGCTCATCTGAGAATATATGAAAGAATTTGTAGTGATCATTCAGTCAGAAATGTATGTTTATTAGATACACCAAACCCATTCTCAGCTCAAGGAGAGTTTGTGCTTGTTTTTCTGTCTGCCCTGACCACCACCTCCCCACTCCTGATGTAACTTTCTTTTTTACTCCATTCAAGTGTTTGTTCAAATGTCACCTCCCTTGATTATTTAAAAGAGCCCCCCTGCAATAGTCTCCATTGTATGTACTGTTTTTTTTTCTGTAGCAATAAATATGACTTGTGTTGTATTATGTATTTGATTGTTTAATATCAGTTTTTCTAACATGTTCAGTGAGAGCAAGAATTTTGTCCCATTCACTTATCTTCAACATCTGCTTTATATATGGTACATAATAGGCGTTCAATAACGGTTTCATGGTTAAATGCATATAGAACTATTGCTGAATGTAGTTGAGCCAAGGGGCTCACAGTCTCGGTCAGAAATATGCTACTTAACAACCCACCACTTTTGCATGAAAAAACAAGGTTCTGTTCTAGAGTGGCTTTCATAAAAAAAAAAAATACTGGGCATTTCAGGCATGCATACACACACACACACACACACACACACACACACACACTCACCCTTCCATGTGTCCCTGACAAATGCCTCGACATTAGTACATTAGTATTCCCTCCACAAAAGCTATTAAAAATCTTATAATTTACTTTTAAAAAAATATGTAGGATGGAATTCAAACAATAAACATTCACTACTATTTAGAGTTCATCAAATTAACCCAGAGAACTAATGGCTGGAGCAGCAGCATCACCACCTGAGAACTTGTTGGAAATACAGATTTTCAGGCACCACCAGATCTGCTGAATCAGAGCCTGTAACAATTAGGCTGAGTAATCCAGGTTTTCAAAAGCCCTCTAGGTTATTCTAATACATTGGTTTAAGCTAACACGAGAAAAGACCTAAATTCCATCTTGCAAGACTGCTACTTTTAATTGTCTCTAGAATATAAAATTATCCACCCTTTATAATATCTACTCCATTATTAGTGTATTCAGTAGAATGTTAAGCACTTCCCCCAACCAAAAACAAAACAAGACAAAATGAAACAAAACACACAACAAAGGAATATTAGAACATTTGCCATAAGAGACACTATTAGATATGGAGCACCCAGCTGTGGAAGTCCCAATGAGATACATCTGCTGCTGTCTTATTATTATGAAACCACTCAAACAGCAGCAATTCTTAAAATAGAGAAATAATAAACAAGAAACTAATATTTATGGAAAATCTATCATGTCTTAGGCATCTTACATAGATTATATTGTTTAATCTTCACAATAAACCTCTGAGATAGATCATTAGTGTCATTTCTATAAAATGGTACTGAGATTCTGGTTAAATACAAATACTACATGCTTTTATTATTTTCCTTGTTTCTGCATCGTGTTTTCCTCATTCTTTTTCTTAGCCTATATTTTTCTGTCTTACATTATTGTCCCAATTTAATTTGTTTTAGCCCTAAAAGTTATGTTTTGTATAATCCTTAAATTGCTCCCATAGTCTTGTTAATTTAATAAGGTAGGAACACACAAATAAATAGTGATTTGAAGATACATTTGAGCATTCATATGAGAACTTATTCCCTTTACATATTCAGGTGGCTATTTAGATACTTAGGTATTCAGATACATTTCCAAAGCTTAGCTTTAGCACAAAATCTTTAATAATGATGTCTCACATGTGCATAGTATTTTATGGTTCAAAACACTTTCATGTTTATTTTTTTCTTCACATTTGTCCAAAACAAGTGAAAGAGGAGTTCTTACAATTTCTCAAATGGAAAATTTAATTGTGAAATCCACAACGTATAGTGACTAAGTAAAAGAATCAACCTCTGTCCCACCACAATGACCAGAAGCCCTGACTGTGGTGTATTTCTGATTTTATCTGTCTGCTGAGACTCAGTGTATGATGAATATACACTGACTTGTAGATAAATAATCCACTAAAGTAATTTTTTTCTCCACAAATGAGAATTACGTTATGGTTTCCCTTATTATTATAATTGTTATATAAATAATAAATGCTAATTATAATTAAAAAATGACCTAAAGCTAAAGAAAGGAAATATTAAATACTGAAATTTTATCAATTTAATACTTAGCTAATTTTTTCTTTAACTATTTAGAGATGAAGTAGGCATTATACCGCTTAAATAAGTGAGATCTTTTTTAAAAATAATACTTTTCAAGAGAAATATAAATATCTTTTTTAAAGTAGGGATTTATTCTGTTTACCTTCTTTGTCTTTGCCTAACCAATCTCATCCTTTCAAATTCCTAATATTGTCAACTTGTAAATGTCTTTGCACTTTTCTATATGCAAACTCATTTGTGTAGGCATACAAATATACAGAAATGTAGAGCACAGAATCATTTATCTAATTTAAAATTCTCTGGATTTTGTTTTACACATTGTGAAAATATTATTAAGTCAATTCATGTATTTGTAATTTGTTCCTTCAACATGCATGTCTTACTTAGTATGGAATACCTTGATAAGCATTCATTTCATTTCCATTCTTCTTTGCCAGTATAAACTATACTGCAATAAATATATTTTGTAATATTTTTCTTTATTTTTGTATGGAACTTGGAATCAAACCTAGGGTCTTTATACTGAGTACATTCCCAACTCTTATATTTTTCATTTTGAGACAGTGTCTTGGTAAATAGCTAACTTGCCCAAAATGGGCTCAAACTTGTGATTATTCTGCCTCAGCCTCTCGGATTGCTGGGATTACATGTATGCACTACCACAGGTTATTTGCTAATATTCTAATGTAGTTTACATCTTTAGTGTGACTTAGACTAGAAAACATATTGTAAACTATCCATTATTAACTTTTTGCTTGTCTTACCTTTCTGCTGACTCTTTCTTTTGAGTCCTTGTCATCTTTACTCTGAGAAGACATTTGTCTGAGAATTTCCTTCTTGCTAGGTGGGATTGATTCACTATATTCGCTCTCTAATTTAAACTTTCTCCAATCATTTATTACTCCTTTGGGTCCTGGAATAAAATTTTAAAAATTATTTCTCTTTTTATTTCCAAAAGAGCTTTTTGAACAATTGAAATTTGTCTAAGTATTGCCATGAGAGTAGACTTGTCATCTCCTAAATAAGAAGCAAACATCTTGTTGGGACTAGAAATTCCCTACTGTTCCTGTAAAATTTTTCTCCCAGATTAATCTTGTTAAATGAGTTTTGGCAAAGAATCTTTGAAACATTTGCATTAATGAAGATATAAATTATGCACTTTGAACTATTAGAAAAGTTTGGGGTAAAGATATTAAAATTAGAATATATAGAAGAAACTAGAATTAGTAAAAATAGCACTCATTACATAAGAAAGAAACTTATCAATAAACTAACATTGGCACTATACTATTAATAAAGGAAACTGGGATTGTTGGGGAAGCAATCATAACAGCAGTACTTAAAAGACAGCCAAAGAAAAGGAGGCCTGACTTCAATTAACAAAACTAAAATAACTTTAAGAAAATTATTCCATCTCTGTCCAATTCCTTCTAAGATTCTAAGAATCTTTCATAAATACAGAAAGGATAAAATTTACATATTTAAGAAAAATTACAGTAGTTAAATCAAGGATGGTCCAACTGGAATTCTAATAGTTGCTCTGAAAAATAAAAGTGCTTAGAACAAAACCTTAAATTCTTGAAAACATGCAATATTAAACTCTTCCAAAACTTAATCTTCCATGCCTTAAATATTACATTCTATAATGTGGCAGTTAAGGTGGAGTTTCAACTTGATTGACTTTGAGATCTGCTTGGAGGATTGGTGGAGCATATTTCTAAGTGTGGCCTTGAGGTCTAGTTGTAGACCCTCACCTCTTCTGATCTGGCACTGTTCCCCTCGTATGCTTCCTTCCAGCAAGGAACTAAGCAGCTTTGGTCTGCCATGTCCTTCTGTCACCAGGTTTCTGCCTTGGAGCCAGCCAGTCATATACTGAATATCCAGAAACCATGAGCTAAATTAAACCTTCCTTCTTTAAATTGTGGTAGGGTATTTTGTGTCAGTGATGGAAAACTCAACTAATACAATGAATACATTCATTTTCTTCCTCATATTGTCTGATAATTTATTTATATCACATATGAAATATACATTTAAGATAAATTTGTTACACCTTTATGTTAATTATATTTGGTCAGTGTTTTTTATTTTCTTGTGCAGTCTTCATCTTCCAGATATTTTATGCATATGCAAAGTAAGTATGTGAATAAGAAAGAAAATATTTTTTTCCTCCTGTTTTCTTCAAATGGTGGGCTAATATACACACTTTATATTATTTGCTCTTCATAATACATCTTGGAAATTTTTTTCATATTCATAAAAAGGCGCTTCTTGTTTTAAAAAAATGGAGGCCTAGTATTCTATTGAAGAGATATACATAATTAACTTTAATAGTTTCTTACAGCTGTGCACTATTGTTTCCATAATTTTTATGTGACATATGATGCTGAGTGAAGAACTTTGCACATATATATTTTTCTGTCTGTGTAGTATGTGTGATAGCTATATAAAAAATTGTTCGGTCAAAGGGTGTGTACAGTTCTAATTTTGACACTGTTAGACTGGGCTTACAGAGTTTGTACAAATTTACATTCCTATCAGCAGTGTATGAAGGTGAGTCGTTCCAAAAACATATTATTGAACAATTTTACCCTTTTGAAATGTGTGAGAAAAAAACATTTTACCAAAGTTCTAACTTTATGACTTTTTTTATACCTCACCCCTGAGGTGAATAGCTCATTTAATCTCAGCCCTTTATGTTGTTTGAATATTGATTTTTTATTAATAAGTAGGAGCATTTAATATATTAAGACATAAACACTCTTGCCTGTTGATTTGCTAATTTTTTTTGTAATTTGTTAAATTTTTTGGTTGTTTTTAAAAAATTTGCTCTTGGTAACTTTTACCACACAGTGGATGTTTCTTTTGTTTCTCATCCTCCTTCTTCTTTATTTTCTTTCCCTCTTTCTCTTTCATTCCTTTCACTGATTTTATCTGTTTTTCTTTTTTAAAAAAATTTCAAGTCATACGTAGAAAGATAGTCCTCACATAGCCATTGTATAATGAATTCCCATGTATTTTGTTTAGTACTAGTGTGAAATTAATTTAAACTTCTGGGCTAAATTTAAAGGCTTCAATCCATATTAAAAGATACAAGGAATTATTAGTCAAATAAGATTCAACAGCATTAAAAGAAATCTGGGTTTTAAAATTTAAATTATGCTATTTAACTTTTAAACTCTCAGTGGAATATAGACAGCCACCTACAATTTAACAGATTAAGAGAATAGGCTGTAGATGAAATGAAGTTTTAGGTTTTCTGGAGTAAAATTGAAATCCATTTGATCCAATAATATTTTATCATTCTTTTTGTTTTTCAGATTAAAAAATAAAAGACTACTTATTTACTTTTGGTCTACTAGTTTTATTGGTTCATTTGTTGGGGAAGGAGTAAGTTATATCACAGACAGATGGATCAATCTTGTGATAGTCGAGTAGCAAGAAATTATCAATAATTATTGTTTGTTCTCACACTCTGATACTAAGATAAAACTTTTATGAATTATTTCAATTTTAATTTGCACACTCAAATATTTTTTTCATTTAGTTTATTGGTACATTTTAGATATACAATATGATGACATTCATCATTGAGAATTTATTTGTACCTTTACATGATATATCTTGGTTCTTATTTTTTTCCCATTCCCCTGCCCTCCCTTCAACCCCTCCATCCCTCCCTATTTATAAAGACTTTGCTTCCATTTTTTCCTTTTCTCATATTTTTTCCTTTCCCTTCTTGCCTTTTCACTACCCCTCCCAGTTTCCCTTACCCTTTAGACCTTTTCTTCCTATTTCACGTTGTCTATTATACATTTTGATCCTGATTTACACTTTTAGTTCTCACACCAGAGAAACTATTCAGTATTTACATGTGTCTCTTATTCATTTAACTTAAGAGTGTGGCCTCAATGTGCACCCAGTTAGCTATAAATGTCTCTAGTTTCTCATTCTTTATGGCTGAGTAGTATTCCATTTTATTTAAAAACACACACACACACACACACACACACATCTTCTTTATCCAGTCCCCAGTTGATGGGCAATTAGACTGTTTCCAAGTTTTAGCTATTACATACTGGGCTACTATGAACATGGGTGAACATATATGGCTATGGTATGATTCTTTTAATTCTTTGGGGAAGATACCCAGCAGGGGAATAGCTGGGTCAAATGGAACCTCTAGTCCTAGTTCTCTGAGGTATCTCCATACTGATTTCCGCAGTGATTGCATCAGTCTGTACTCCCACCAGCAGTGGAGCAGGGTTCCTTTCTCCCAACACCCCCACCAGGATTTGTTATTGGTTGATTTCTTGATAGCAGCCATTCTTTCTGGGGTGAGGTGAAATCTCAGTGTTGTTTTCATCTGCATCTCTCAAATGACCAGTGATGTTGAACATTTTTTCATATGTTTATTTGCTGCTTTTACTTCTTTGTCTGAGAAGTGTCTGTTCATTTCAGATGCCCATTTTTGAATTGAGTCTTTAAATTTGGGGGGTCTCATTTTTTAAGTTCTTTATATATTCTAGATCACACTCAAATACTTTTTAGATTTTTCTGTCTTACCTATGAAGATATGGCTTAAATTCGATAATAAACATTATCAGTTAGAGCATTAGGTATATCTAGATTTAATCTTAATTTTATAACTATTTTTTCTTGTAGCTTTACTTACCTGTATGTGTGGCCTGTCCTTCAAAATCTTCCTCCAAACTGTGGCTTTTGGCTTCTTCCATTTTAGGGACCGGATTTGACACAGTCTATAGGATGAACAAATGAGTAATGATGGAGTTGAATTCTGAAATATACATGCACACTTACATACATATAAAAGATATATGTGTATGTATGTGTGTGTATGTATATATGTATGTGTATTTATAGTCTCTGATGGTCAGGTTCCATGGTAGGTTAAAGGTTGTCACTAAGTGATAAAGTGTTTAGCATGTCTCTGTTTACATTGTAAAAGGACTTTAACACTTGTGTTATTAAAGATGTTGGAATAATTTATGTTTTGTCTTGTTTATACTTCTGCCTTCATTTTAGGTCTATACACCTAGTGAACATTGCTGATTACAAATTTCTTTCTAAAAATTAATTTGTTATCAAATTTCATAAAATAATATCCAAACATTTCATATTATAATAAAGTGTTAATAATACTTAATGTATAATAGCAGCTCTCTATATCAAACAGCAAGTTTTCCACCAAGCAAATCAAAACAACCAATAACTAAGCCTCCAGTATTTTTGAGAAGCTAAAATCTAAGAGCACATGGTCATTTTCATTCATGGGAAATACCTTGATGCCTTCATATAGAACTTACTGAATGTAACCTACATGCTTCCTTATCTTCCATTTATCTGGAAAACTCAGTTTTTATACATTACTAATCTATTCCCTAAGGAATCCATGTAAGTATGATTTTTTCTGAAATTTTTATCAGGTAGTATTAATGGTGGATATACTATTGTCCTTCACATTTTTACCCCTTGTCTCCTTTCAAAGTCAGTTTTAAGCACCAATATCATCCAGCTTGTTCAATGAATTCTTTCTTAGTTTTTATCAATTTGCAATTCAGCCCTGGACTTGATCTGTTTAGTGTTTTCCAAAGGCACAAGATAAACCAAAAGTCTTTGTCTTAGTTCCTTTTTGTGCTGACTTCTGGTTTCAGTTCTTGCAGTAGTCTTGTAAGTTTGCTGTTTCTGTTAGCATAATCTCTATCCAGAGTCACTGGAGGTCAAAGTCTTTACCAATTGATTTTTCCCACCTGAACAAGAAAAGGCACAATGGAGTACTGCTCTGTCATAAAGAAGGATAAATTTGAGTCTACTAGGAAAATGGATGTGTCTTGAGACTATAATGTTAAGTGAAATAAATCAGACGCATAAGGTTAAGTAGTACACCTTTTCTTTTATGTGAGAAACCCAAAGTATAGATAATTTAAAGTGTAAAACAAAAGACAGACAATAGAAAACAAGAAAATAGATCTTTGGAAAATGGAAAGGGAATTAGAGATGGAGGGAGTGAAGGAGGGGAAATGAAGAGGAAATAAAAAGAATTAAGTTATGTACATGTAGTAACTCCCCACAATGAATGTAATTATGTATGTACTGCAAACATGCCCTCGTTAATTAAAATAATGGCTTATATGTGATAACATTCTCAAACTTTCTCCTTAAAATACTTCCAAACATGGTACAGTAATTATGAAGAAATAAAATGAGGTGAATATAAATGAACCTGCTTGTTCTTGTATCACATGCACTAGTGACCATTTCATTGTCATCATCTTTGTTCACATCATGCTGTGATGACAATTGTTAATGTATCAAATATACTAATGTAGCCTGATTAGAATATCTAGTTTAGAATTGACTTGTAGACTCTCAGTGCTCCTTAAAAAGTGCTTTGTTGTCGAAAGTATCTGTTGTACTTTATTGGTAGATTTTCAAATAGTGGGATCAGCTCTCCACTGTGCCCTAGTCTGCCTTCTCTCCTAGGCTGTACAATAATTTTGGTGCTTACTTTTATAAGATTTTCTCCACGATGATGAGTTCTCTGAGGACAGATTTTAACTTGCTGTCTTCTTATAATTGTATCATACATTAACTATACTTCATAAATGATAGCATCAATAGTTTCTGAGAGCAGCTATGTGGTAGGTACTTTATCCTCATATTTTAAAATCTCACAAAACTATTTTCCTTGTTTTTCAGTGCTGTCAAGCTCTTAAAGATAAAATGACTTGCTGTAACTCACAGACATATGGAACGGATAGAGCCGGGTTTAAAAATCTCTGACTCTTCAAATCTCCAAAATCCTCATTTTTCTTCTACACTATTGGCTCTTCAATAAAGTGCTTAATGAATGAATGAATGCATTGATCAATAAGACAACTTAAATATTTTTGTATACATTCAAACCAGTATGAGACTATGCAAAATAATAAGTCATATGTCCCTAAATGCCTAGAGATGGTACTTCTTTGAATGATATATTTCTTTTTTAGATTAAACCTCCTTAGTTTGTACTGAATATAATGGAGAAGTCTTTTTATTTCATTTAATTCCAAATGACTGATAGTGACCCTGAGAAGTCAATATAAAATTCAAAAATGGCTTTGTCTGCAGTTAGTTCCTGCTAGTCATATGAGTTGATTGAGAATTTATCATCAGTTCTGTATCTCTAGATTACTTACAAAAACAAATGTAATAAGTAATATGCATCAATTATGTATAAAAATAAAAATAGGAAATGTTCTTATAGAACTGCTCTTGCATGTGTGGCAAAAGTATGGTGTCTCTGTGAGATTTATGTGGAAATTTGTACATGAGGTGAGGTATTTCATTTATGGACTCATATCAACCGTTTAAGACAGTTAATTCTGAACTCCAAAGAATGGTATTTTATGTTTTTAAAGGTAGTTGAAATAACAATTCTACAGCTTAAGAAATCTTTAATTGGAATTTCTAAACTTAAGTCTGTTTCATAGGTCTGTTATTATCTAGCTCAAGTTTTATATTAAAATATTCTTTTTTTTTTTTTTTTGGTACAGGGGATCGAACTCAGGTCTTTGAGCTTGTGCAGCAGGCGGTGAAACCACTGAGCTAAATCCCCGGCCCTATATTAAAATATTCTTAATATGTCTTTGAAAATATACACTTCAATTTTTCAAACTTTCAACTACTTTTTTATATGACAAAAGTCACAAATAGACACAGTTGCCTGGTGTCTGTTTTGGTGACTATAACAAAATACCACAGTCTCTGTGACTAAATAGAAATTTGTTTTCTCACATTCTGAATCAAAATCCAGCTAGGTCAGTTTCTAGTGACAGCTCTTTTTCTGGCTTGCAGATAGCCACCTTCTGATTGTGTTCTCACATGGCAGGGAGAGAACAAGCTCCTTGGTGTCTCTTCTTGTAAGTACACTAATCCTATATGATCAGGGCTATACCCTTATGGCCTCATTTAGGCTTAATAACTTCTGTAAAGGTCTTATCTCCAAATATATCACATGGATGTTTAGAACTTCATCATATGAACCTTGTGTATATGTATGTGTGTGGGTGGGTGGGGGCTACAGTTCAGTTCATACTTCCTGGGTCTGTCTTTTAAAAATAATTTAAACTATGTAGATGCTGGCCACTATTTCTGTGCTCTGGGCCTCCATAGCCCTTTCCTTAATTGCTAGCTAGAGCTTTGAAGCTTCCTGATTTTTCAGGGTTCCCAACTTACCTTGTAAGAATTTCAGTTTTGGAAATGAAGCTTATCTAGAACTAATTATTGTTTTTATTCTTCACTAGTTCTTTTCCTGCTTTTGAACAGATATTCCTGGGATGCCCCTGAGAGTTCACAAAAATATAGGCCAGGATTCTCTTTCATGTTAGATAATACAAATGCCTATTATTTCCTTGGTCAGTCCTGAGTCATTCTTATGTTCTAAAGAAGATATTAGTGTTAATAAACTCACTGTAATAGAATCAAAAACATCCTGCATTGTGAGATTGCTGACACCAGCAAAACTATTCAGCAGGCTGACTCAGTAACATCAGACTTCACTACTATTAGAAAGCAAGATTTATGTCTTAATCTGTGCTCCATAAGAGTGTCACACTGTATGCCACTTATCCTTGCAGAGATTCATATTCTACATTTTTTCACCTCTAACCATCCATCTCCTTAGGTCTCTGTGTTCCTGGTTTTTCTAAGGGGAATGTGAGCTAATCTGATCAACTAAGCCTGGTTAATGTGCTCACCAGTACTAATATGCTACTGTAAATATTTTGACCCTTGTCATGAGTGTATTCTCCAATGTTATACTGGACTCCTGTAGAAAGCAGTTCTTCTTTTTTCTTTCTTATTAAAATAAGTTATCAGTGGTACAAATTTCATATCAGCTATATATATGATAATGTCAGGTCATGGAGTATTACTGGGCTGGTAGAGACCTCCACTGTTTTTCAAATCATAAAGGTTGATCTAATTATTCAATAAAGTCATGTTTTCTTCTTTTTTAACCCCTCCTCTTTATTTATTGATTTTAAGAATGACAGATTATTAGCTAAGAATGATGTGATCTTACATAAATATAAATATAGAGGAGATTTTAGGTCTCATATCTATCATTTCTTAAATTATCCCCCTAACTGATTTATTTATATTAATCTTCTCAAAGGAGGAGCTATGCATTTTCAAGCTTCCAAGTGATAGCATTATAATTAGCATTTGAACAGTTAGTTTCAAATGTACCTCTGCCAACTATGAGCCCTATGACCTTGGACAAATCACTAAGACTATCTGTGCTTTAGATTTTTATTTGTAAACTGGGAGTAGTAATAGTATATATTTGAAAACATTATATGAGTATTAAATGAGAGAAATTATGTATAGTATTTAGTACTAGACATTTAATAGGTTTTGAATAAAGACTAATTTGATAATTAGTAAATAAAATGTAAAATACTGAAATCAAATATTTAAAATTAATAATGCATCTAGTCAAATTAATCTAAAATTTAATTTAGGAATCAATGCATCAATCAATGCACTACTTATGTCTAATTTACTCTGCCACTCAAATAGTATGTATGTGTATATATATATATATATATATACACACACACATAGTTACACACATACTGTTCATAGTCTCCTATTTCATGGCTGAGGTTCTTTATTATAGAACTTTGATTTACTTTTTATAAGGACCATTTGCCACAAGTCTTTTAAGAACATACAAAATCCAAAAAGAGATAAATTTGGAATTATTAAATAAATATAGGCTAATAAAACATAGATGAAATTGCTTGAAAATAATATTAAAAAAGATTTTCTGAAGATGTTTGCCCCAATGGAACATGGGCATGATGACTTAATTTGAATGTAACATGCTTGTTTTCCAAATAATTAACTTTCCTACTTGTGACTTTGCAAATTGTTAATTCATTTTCTATTTTATTTCTCTTTTTTAGTTTTATGTTTCCTTTATATGTTTGTGCCTTTCAGTTTTCTAATGAAGTAAGACTTTGCAGATAGTAACAAAATTCAGGATTTCTGTTGCTACTTTGAGTTACTCTAGTTAATTTGGGATAGATCAACTTTTACATTTTTGTGTATCACAATGAAAATTTTCTTTAAGAATTGACTCCCAGAATCATTAGTGAAATACAAGATTTAGTTCTCAAAATGACTAAAATGAATTTTTAAAAAGCCATATAGATTATTGGCACTCAGTAAATGTTTTCCTCTCATTTACTCATAAAACACAAACCTTGATGCCATTGAAAATATACTTAATTTATGTTGTACTTCCCCTGAATTTAGCTACAGCTCATGACAACTCTGAATGAAGAACTGTGATAGATATTTTGATATGATACTGCACAGAATATGTAATGTTTTCTTAACTCCTATGCTACTCAAATAGTTTTTGCTTTTTCAACAAATGAGGGTGGACAGGTGGAAGATGTAGGAAGCCATTTAAACAATTTACAAAGACGCATAACAAATAGCAAATTTTTAATTGTCATCCTATATCATCAGTAAAAATATTTAATCTGGGAAATACCAGCTTTCAAAATTATAATTGGATTGTTGCTCCTCTGAAAACACATCAACCTATCCATGTTTGTTCTTATTACATGTAGATTTTTCTCTTACTTTTTCTAGAGAACATAGAACTGCCAGAATCTTGCAGGAAATTCAGAGCAGCTACCTTTCTTTTCTAAATATCTCTTTTACACTTATTTTAGCACATACTGATTGAATCCTATTACAAATATTATCATCAATAATTCATATGTATTTTGAAAATAACATATAATATCAAATCTAGTCTATCAACACAATATTTTGGCAAATCTTACCATGATGAATAGATAATCTCTAAGTTTTTTCTAGTTTTAACATTAGGTGATTCCAAGTAGCATGTATAATGGGCAAAAGTATATGTAGTTAAAATGGATTTTACAGTCAACTTATTTTTGTAGTTAATGAAATAACAGCATTGCAAAAACAATGGGAAGGGCCAGGGATTTAGCTCAGTGGTTCCGCCTCCTGCCTCACAAGCACAAGGTTCCAAGTTTGATCCCTGGTACCAAAAGTAAAAAAACAAAAAAACAAAAAACAAAAACAATGGGAAAACTATATTATACCTATTTTTATGATGCAAACTCAAATTTATTACTAATAATCAGCTTCATGCTAGGGAAATAAATTGAAAATTTTCACCCAATTTGACAAACATCAATGACGCTCAGTATTCCTTTTCTTTTGAAAACATCATTTCTGTCTCATGAAATGACTAGTCATTTGAAAGACATTACTTTCTTCACTTTAAGGTTTAAAAAAGAAAGAACAACCTAAAAATGTACTATTAAATAAAGAACCATCAAACACACAATTAATTAAGTATCCAGTTCAGAGATCTGAAAATGCTTCAGTGTTGAATGCAATATTACCTTTCAAACCTTGGAAGCCAAATTCTCAAACATGAAGTGCAAGGAATCGTTTCTTCCCTTCGTTTCTCTCTTCACTCAAAGTGAAGACTGAATAATTAAAAATTTCAAAATGAATCCCTATTCATGGTCTTTTTTAACTGTCTAGAATATCAAACTCAAAATTGTGTGTTTACTCTGAATTTTTATAAGTAGAAATGACTAGTGCAAATCACTTTAAGTGTGAATACAGTATGTAATAGTTATATAGAAAAATCAATACTTTATGTTACTTTAAATTATTTTAAAAGAACACAGTAATGCATAATACTGAAATCATTATTCTTTTTCCTAAGTGAAATTTTTAAAATTATCAAAATGACCACTTGTAGACTCACAGTTTAGGTCTCTGTGCCTGGTGTCCTTGATTATGTTGTGTGAGTGAAAAATCCCTGACTACTGAACTCCTTTTGAGCCTGGACAAGTTTAAGCTTGGATTTAAAATCCCTAGATATTGATGACCGTTGCAGAAATAGCTCTGTACATGTAATAGGATTGACATTGACATAAGAGAATTAACAAAGCCTGTTCATTAATAGCACGAAAACAAACTAAAATACAAAGAGCTTTGAGTTTTGTTTTTGTTACAATCTTTGTCTGCCTCTTTTTATATTATTTGAGAAAAATTTTATGTTTTTCCAGCATAGACTTCTGATACTTATTTTCAGAAATTCACTTACCATTTTCTAAAAGATAAATTATATTTTATCAAGAAATTTGTATTGATTTAACTGTAATAAATGTCTTTCTCAACATCATTTAACATGGTCTGTTTTTCCCTCAAATTCAGCAACTAGTTAATTTCTTCTCCTTTTTGTATAATGAAATGCCTTTGTGTTAAAATTTTTTTATCATTAATAGTTAGACAAATACAAATGAAATTTACAATAAATGCAACCTCATTACAAGTAGAATGACTCATCAAAAAAGACAAAAAATAACCAGTATTGGCAAAGATATGAAGAAAAGGAAACCCTTACACATTGTTAGTGGAAATTTGAATTAGTATGGCCATTATGGAAAACTCTATGGTGGTTCCTCAAAAAATTTAAAATAGAATTTTCACAGCATACTCTCTACTGCATTATATAGACAAAGCCAATCAGTACCTCAGAAATGAAAACATTCTTATGTACATTGCAGTATTAGTCACAATAGCCAAGATATGAAATTAATTTAAGTGTCTATCAGAAGTTGAATGGATAAAGAAAATGTGTTATACATGCTAATTGGAATACTGTTCACCAATGAAAAGAACAAAGTCTTGTCATTTTCAGCAATATGGAATGAATCTGGAGAAATTTAATGTTAAGTGAAATAAGCCAGAAAGATAAATACCACATCATCTAATTCACTTGTAGAATCTAAAAATTTTTTATCAGAAACTGAAGAGAGGCAGAGAGGAAAGAATGAAGAGCAGTCAGAAAACAGTACAAAGCTACAGTTAGATAAGAGTAATAAAATCCAGTGTTCTTTTGTGTAGAAGAAGGACTATAGTTAACAATAGTGCATATTTCAAGGTAGATTGCAGTATTTTAAATGTTATTGCAAAGAAATAAATGTTTTAGGTTATAATATGTTAATTACACTAATTTGATCATAGCTCAATATGTACATGTATCAAAACATCACACTGTATCCCATAAACACACACAATTATGTGTCAATCCAAAATAAAAGAAGTACTAGTGAAAATGTTTTCCAAAATGTTTTATTATTATAACACATCACTTTAGTGTCTATGATGGTTAATCTTAAGTGTCAATTTGACTGGGTAAGGGATACCCAGCTAACTAGTAAAACATTACATCTGATGAGAAGGGTACTGGGAGAAGGAGGGAGGAAAAAGGGAGGGACATGAGAGTTATAAAAAGCCCCTTCCTTTTGTCTCTTTACACTAATGTCTGGAATTAGAAGAGATAGCCATCTATTCCGGATTTTGTGGTTGATTTTTAATATTACCTTTAATCTTTAATATTGGAACATAATTGCTTGTCTTCAGCAGCTTTCCATTGTGAGGAAGGTTTTTGGTGAACACTGGAACTTAAATGCTGACCTGTAATCCATTTATGGGTCTGGGGAAGACTTAATGTAAGCATTGGAACTTACATGCTGTCTTGAAACTAATTTGTTCACCTGCTATTATTTTCTGGTCATAGAAGACTTAATAGATTTGATTACTAATCTTTAGATGCTTTTGGGACAGATGAAGACTCCACAAAAGCACTTGAACCATGTGGGAGAGTGCGGTAGGGATTGGACCTATAGGACCTATGGGTCATGCTACTGTGCAAGATTTCACTATCCAGTCACCTCAGTATGATGACCCCACTGGCTGATACGAAGAGCACCCACCAAGCTCTTCATGCTTGTCATTGTAATGCATGCCTCCACATGTTACCTCTGATTGACCACAGAGTTCCAACCCAACTGACATTCCCGGCCCTGCCTGAGGAATGAGACTGCAGTGGGCTTCGTGTGGAGATTCCTAGACCAGTCAGGAGATCAATTGACCCACTTCTGATTCCTTCCCTCCTCTCAAAAACTGGGTCCAGGGGGAATCTGAGAAAGTATAATTATGTCAATTTGGGGATGGGGAGACATAGTCTAAGAGGACTGTTCTTCTTACCAGTTAATGGTGGCTTTCTCAGTTATATGGGCTTGGAAATTTTTGCTACTCCTCTGAGTTCTGGTGAGTTCATAGGTATTGTTCTTCTCTGTATGTGTTTGCTATTTGAAATTCTGTGGTTATATTGATCAGATCTCCCTTTACTGGGACAAAATACTTGGCACCTGCATGTTTTAAAAGGAGAGGTTTATTTTTGCTCAAACTTTTAGAGTTTTCAATTTGTGGTTGTCTCCAAGATAGAGACATCATGGTGGAATGGCAAGGTGAAATAAAGCTTCTCACTTCTGGGTGGCAGGGAAGCAGAGTGTAGGGGAAAAATGACAGAGAGAAAGGGGCTAGGGACAAGATTTGTCCCCAAGGTCATGCTCCTGCAACCCACTCAGATATACCCAGAATGGTGCCTTACCAATCTCTCAAGCCAATCAAGTTAGCAGTCAAGTTTAACCATCACAGTGGGATATGGAGCACTATTATGAACCTCTCACTTCACCATATTACTGACTTCACTCTACTGACTTTCATATTTCTTTCATTTTATAAATCTAGGAGAAAAATTTCTTAATGATTGTCTGCCAATAGTCAAATCTACCTTAACAAAGCTGTTGATGAATTCAATTATATAGGACTTAATTTAAAAATAACACATTCTGATAAATTTGTTAGTTTCTTTTATTCAAATAAATGACTGATTGATTGATGGGAAACTTGTAGTTTTCTCCTTCATTAGAAGGTTAGGTATTTGTCATGGGGAAAAAAAATGTTTTCTTTGGTAGTTGATGGAAGGTCTTTTCACCAAGTTTGGACAAATTAATTTTACTATGGAGGAGGTAAAATGTAAAAATCTTGATGCCACAATGACTTATGCTTTATTATAATAGGAAAATATTTTACCCTCTTGTCCAAACCTCATGGAAATACCAGCCTCTGGTGCTTATTTATTCATAGTTTTGAATGCAGACATGTGTTGCTTAATGGTATGTATACATTCTGAGATATGCGTTGTTAGGTGATTTCATCATTGTAAACAACATAATATATACTCTCCCAGACCTAGAAGGTTTAGCTTATTATGTATAGTACAGAAGCATATAGTCTATTTCTCCTAGGCTAAAATTGTATACAAGATATTACTCTTCTGAATACTGTAGGCCATTGTAACACAGTGGTATTTGTGTATGTAAACATATGTAAACATATACAAAGTCTAGTAAAATTCTAGGTGAATGGACTTTTAGCTCTGTCATAATGTCATGAGGTCACGATCACATGCGTAGTCTGTCACTGACTGAAACATCATAATCAGTACATGACTACAAATTATGGTTCATAAGTGCTTGATACACCAAAATACCACTGTAGTGCTAATCAACCTGGGCACTGAAGTCTGTAGGCAACAGTTGATTAGATTCCCTGACTGTTTTGAGCTCATCTATGTTTCTGTTCTGTACTATTCCAAATTCAATAGTGTCAACTGTACTTCTCTCCTTGGGTCATTTATAAATTTAGTCTCTCTCTGTGTGGGAAGCTGTGGGATGTAGTGGGACAATGTTGAACCATTTGGCTAAAGCTTATTGTGTTTGTTCCTGATCTTTCATGCCTCCACCCAGCTCTCATCTCCAAGACCCAGCTCTGGCCACTGCTCATTTATATAAAGACCACCAAAGTTGGAGGGCAGGCAGTCATTGTTTTATATATGTCAAAATTGAATATGTTGTTATTGTTGTTCTCCTGGTGAACAATCTACTCTTTTAGAGTCAGGTATTTTTCAGAGTCCGAAAACTATTTTTGAGATTTATGTCCTAGTCAATAAATTAGTGCCTTGAAATTCTATGTTGAAAACAGTAAAATGGATTTAACAAGTCCAAATAGTTATCAGCTTTCTGTATTTACCTCATTTTTATACATTTGGGCTAGAAAATGTTAACTACTTGAGCTGCCTTGGGAGTATATCCTCAGCAAACCTTTAATCAACCAAGTTACTTTTAGTCTTAGGTTTCAGTGTTAATTGTAGTCCTCTAGAGATAATATGTAGTTTTTCTTCATTGGCCTGGAGGACTCAAATTTCTGCAGTCCTATTAAATAGTAACTTATATCTGCAAGGGAGCATTAAAAATTTAGGCATGTGTATTTTTCTGAAATATGTATTTCTCCCAATTTCAACACTTTTACAAATGGAAAACAATTGTGATTTACCTAAAATATGAATTTTGTCAGACTTCTGTAGAACTAGAAATGAAGTTGTTTAGTGCATCTCATTTGGATGTAAACAAAAGAATTCTGGCTGAAAGAATTTCTAAATTTTCTCAGTGTCTAATTTTTTTCCTTGAAAGCATGAAATGTCCTGAGACTATCAGGATTTACTTGTTTATTTTTTTAACACTTTAGAATCTCTCAATACTGAGATTATGGAAAATGGTATTTTTAATGTTCTTGGTAGTATAGGTAGTAGATAGATGGGTTACATTGGATTTCCTCTGATAATATAATAATATTAATGTTTTGGGGGAACTATGTTATATTATTTATAATATTAATATTATTAATATCAGTTGGTGAAAGGCTCAAATTTTATTGTCTTAGGCAATAGATTCTAGCTTATCTCTGATAAGAAAAAGAGTCGGGTCATGTGGTCAATGTTCCAACTCTTCCAGGGGCCGACCCAAAGTACTGGCTTCTGTCCCTCCTCCTTTGGGGCATGAAAGCATATTCTAGCTACTTGGAGCAGCTGAGAAAAATGTTTTTTTGGGGGCTAATAGAAGTTAAAAGGCCCTCAGAATCTTTCTGGGCTGATTTATGAGAATCTTCTATACAAAGCTAGCTTGTAGAGTCGGGGATTTAGCTCAGTGGTTTCGCTGCCTGCTGCGCAAGCTCAAGGACCAAAGTTCGATCCCTGGTACCAAAAACAAACAAACAAAAAACCAAAAAGCTAGCTTGTAAAGACTGGGAAAGATAGCTGTTTTGTTTAATGCACAGATGCAAAAAAAGGGTTTAGGAAAAATGAATAAATAGTGATTACAGTATTCCTCCCAGGAGTTAAAATGTAAATTTCTAGAGACTCACAATAATGAAATGTTGATAGATGATTTACCTGACAGAGAATTCCAAATAACCACCATAAATATTTTTAGTCAGACCAGGAGACTAATGTATGGACAAAGTGAGAATTTCAACAAAGAGATAGAAGGTATTTATTCACCAGAAGAACTTAATTACTGATCTGAAGAAATCAAGAGAAAGGAAAGAACAGTGAGCCCAAAGACTGACTATTGGAAATTATCCAAAGAAGCAAAAAAAAAAAAAAGAAAGAAAGAAAGAAAGAAAGCTTAAGGGATTTATGGGATTCCATCAAGTGCATCATTATGCACATCACTGGCATCCCAGATGGAGAAAGGAAAAGAGCAGAAAGTGTATTCAAAGAAATAATGGCTGAAAACTTCATAAAGAACTGGGGAAGGAAGTAGATGTTTAGATACAGAAAGCCAACTTATCCAAAATAAGATGAATAAATACATATTCACATCAAAAAATATCATAATCAAAATTGTCAATAGCCAATGACAAAGAAACTTTTAAAAGCAGTAAAAGTGAAACCACATTGCATAATAATGAATCCATATAAGGCTACTAGAGAATTTCTCAGCAGAAGTATTGTAGGCCAGAGGGAATGAGATGATATTTTCTAAGTGCTAAAAGAAGGAAAACTCAACAACAACAAAAAGAAACCCCTGTCAAGCAAGAATACTGTATCTGAGTAAATTCCTTAAAAAATGAGGACAATATAAAGATTTTTCCAGATAAACAAAAGGAGAGAGAGTTCATAACCATTGGATCTAACTGCTAAAGAAATTTTCTAGTTCTAGCAAATAAATGCTAACAGCAATACAAAAGCAGATACCTTGTGTGCTTTAATGGACAAAACTCAATGGTAAACATAAATATGTTGGCAAATAAAGAGTACTGCTATACTGTAATGGTGGTAGATAAAACTCTTAATTTTAGTATAAAACTACAGACAACAGCATTAAAATAATTCTAACTTTCAAAATATAATAATGTATGCACAATATAAAAAGTAATTTAAATTACGACATAAATACATAAAATACGTGTGGGAGGAATAAGTAAAAGCATAGGGGTTTTTTTTTGCTGAATTAGAGTTAAATTGTTATTAGCTTAAAATAGAATATTATGAGTTTTTTGATATAAGCCTCATGGTAACCACATAGAAAATACATATAGAAAATATACACAAGAAAATAAATTTTAAAATGTCAACATGAAAAAGATCAATGAAACATAAAGGAAACTTAAGAGAGAAAGAGACACAAAAGAACTACAAGACTGACACAAAAGCAATAAATGGCAATAATAAGTAGTTTCAATAATTACTTTAAATGTAAATGGATTAAATTATCCAATCAAAAGTCATAAAGTTTCTGAAGACAGGGGAAAAACAAAACAAAACAAAAAAAGATTCAATATTATGCTGTCTACAAGAGTCTCTCTGGCTATAAAAATACAGCCTGGCTGAAACTGAAGGAATGAGAAAAGATACTTTATACAAATAGAAGCTAAAAGAGAAGAGAAGTGAATATACTTTTAGACAAATTAAATTTTAAATTAAAAACTGTCATATAAGACAAAATGGGATTTTATATAACAATAAAAGAGTCAGTTCACTAGGGAGAGGTCATAGTTATAAATATGTACACACTCACCATCAGATACGTAAATATATAAAGCAAAAATGCACAGAAATGAAGGGAGAAATAGCAATACAATAATAATATGAGAGTTTAATATCCCATTTGCAATTAAGAATAAAACACTGAGATAGAAAAATCAATAAAGAAACAGTAGAACTGAACAACAGTATAGACCAAATGGACCTAACAGACATATGCAGAACGTTTCACTTAACAGCAGTAGAATAGTGATTCTTCTCAAGTGCACATAGAACTGTTTTCAGGATAGATCGCGTGCTATGCCACAAAATAAATATTAATGAATTTGCGATTGAGATCATTCAAATATATTTTGGAATCACTATGGAGTGAAACTGGGAATCAATAATATAAAGTAATAGGAAAATTCACAATACTTGGAAATTAAACAACATACTTTTAAACAACTATTGGGTCAAAGAAGAAATAAAAAAGGAAATGAGAAAACATAAAACAAAAATGGGACAAACAAAACCCATTTTATTTGTTTCAGGGCAACAAAAATGAAAATACAACATACCAAAACTTCATGTGATACAACAGAGGGGAAGTTTATATCAGGAAATATCTACAGTAAAAAAAGAAAGAAGATATCAACTAAATGACCTAACTTTATATCTCAAAGAACTAGAGAAAGATCAAACTAAGCCCCAAATTAGCAGGAAGTAGGAAATAAAAAAAGATTAGGAGGCCTGGGGATGTGGTTTAGTGGTATAATGCTTGCCTAATATGTGCAAGACCTTGGGTATGATCTTCAGTGCCACACACACAAAAAAGCAAACAAAAATATTAGAGCAGAAATAATGATATAGAGAATAGAAAAGCAATTTAGCAATCAATGAAACTAAGAGTTGGTTTTTAAAAGAGTATACAAAAAACAAAAAACACTTAGGTAAGCTAATTAAGAAAAAAGATTTAGAAATAAAAGAGGAGACATTACAACTAATGCCACTGAGATAAAATTGATCTTAAGAGACATCCATGAATAATTATACATCAATAAATTTATTAACCTAGAAGAAATGAATAAATCTCTAGAAACATATAATCTACCATGTCTTCATCATGAAGAAATATAAAATCTGAATAGACTTATAAATAGTAGAGATTGACTCAATAATCAAAAGTCTCCCAACAAAGAAAAAGCTGAGGATCAGATGAGTTTCTGAGTGAATTCTAACAAGCATTTAAAGAATTAACACAAATCCTTCTCAGGGAACATGTCCCAGCTCATTTTATGAGATCATTACTTTGTTTTCCTTTTCTTTTCTTTTCTTTTTAAATTTTATGTTATTGGTACATTTTAGGTATATAATATAATGACATTCATCATTGGAAATTTGCACCTTTACATAATCTCTTGGTTTTTATTTTTTCCCCATTCCCCTGCCCTCCCTTCAATGCCCCCATCCCTCCCTATTTACAAAGACTTTGTTTTCATTTTCTCATATTAATTCCATTCCCTTCTTTCTTTATCTCTACCCCTCCTACTTCCCCTTCCCCTTTATCCCTAAATGTAGTTCAATAATCTTGATGAAGATATATACAAAAATTCTCAAGAAAATATTACCAAAGTGAGTTCAGCAACATATTAAAAGGATTGTATATCATGATCAATTGTGATTAATCCCTGGATTATAAGAATATTTTATTTGCAAGAATATTTTAACATACACAGATCAATTAATGTAACAGAAAAATGTAAAAATTCTAACTATAATAAAACTCCTAGAAGAAAACATAGGGAAAAAGTTTTATAGCATGGTTTTGGAAATGATTTCTTGGATATGTTACTTATAACACAGGCAACCAAAACTTTCCTTTCTACAAGGAAAGTTATAAAACACTGAAGAAAGAAATTGAAGACACTAGAATATAGAAAGACCTCCTGTGTTCATGGTTCGACAGATTTAATATTGTTAAAGTGGCCATATTACCAAAAGTGATCTACGGATTTAAAGGAATGTTCATCAGAATGCCAATGATATTCTTCATAAAACTAGAAACAATAATCACAAAACTCATAGGAAAGCCTGGAAGATGGTGAATAGCCAAAGCAATCCTGAGTAAAAAGAGCAATACTCAGGCTATTCAACTGAAGTTATTTGTGTATCCCTTCATTCCAAGCATTAGTAGGATAGTCCATTGAACTGGGCAACAGTTGTAAAACAGAAAGTAAATGACAATCCTTTGCCTTGTTCCATTCCAGACTATATAGGTATATATTTTTTGTATTACTTTAGCTAAATATATTCAAACTCATTGATTTCAAGAAGAAAAAGCTCTTGCTAAATAAGTTCTGATATATATTTAATTTTTAAAAAATTATTTATTTTTCATAGATAGCCTTAATCAATTTGAGATAAAGACCTTCTATTCCAATTTTCTGTAGGGTTTTTATCATAAATAGGTGTTGGATTTTGTCGAATGCCTTTTTTGCATCTATTGAGATAATCATGTGGTTTTTGTCCTTGAGTCTGTTAATATAGTG
>NW_004624814.1:7140647-7155474 GCF_000247695.1 Heterocephalus glaber | reverse complement strand
CTATAGTGCCCAGCCCAGTGGGCCAGATCACATCTATCTTTTGTGGGAATAAAATGTTTTCTATTGCTGGGAAGCTGTCTGAGTCACAAATTTAAAGATTTAAAGAAAAGAGTGCTTTATATAATTGTTCCTGTGGGTAAAGTCTCTCTTATCATATCCCCCCTTTTGTTTTAATAATTGAGTTTTAACTGGTAAATCTTTGCCATAGAGGACGACTGGTAGACGAAGAACAAAGGACTGTATTGGTGGTTCTTTGACCCTCTGGGCTGACGCAGGTTAAAGGGAATCTGCTTTGTGGGGGAGGGGCTCTACAGCTGCCAAGTCCTGCATAGTAGGTATCAACAGAGAAATGAATATATTTAGGTTTGTCAAAAGATTCAGAGTGAGTCACGTCCACTTGCCAAGTTTCATTGGCTTTTAAATCACAGGGATTGACACCTGCCTGTGCAGCAGATTTTATCAATCATGGTTGCCTTAGAAGTTGAATCCCTACAGAATGTTAACAGATAACAATTATAAAGTTTCACAGAGAAAATTTGAGATCAAGGGCAGCGTAATATTTTATCATAGCAATTATGATTACATTATATTAGAACCATTAGGTTTTGTTATTATCTCTGAAACATTTAAATATTCATCTTAGAATAGGATAACTTTTTGGTCAGGTATCTTTAAATGGAATAAACTTTTATCTGAATTTGTTATCTTTTAATAGAATATCATTTGAGAAGAATATACTTCTCAAGGTATATATGTATATATGTATTTTATAGGTTTTTAATCTTCTAATTTCTAGAGTGAGATTGCCTGGACTGCATAGTGTCTGGGTATCTTTAACTGTTATAATTACATAATGATCACATAAACATAAGCATGAAAAAGTAATCACATCATCTGGCTGGCTATATCATGCTGGATTGACATGTACATTTCATTACAAATAGCTGAAACACAAGTAAGGGAAAGCCATGTGATTAAGCCTAAAAAAATTTATCACCATAAATCACCAGTGTGATTTTTTTTTCAGTTTTGTATCTTTGAAGGTCTGTGCACTTGGGAAGCACAAATATAAAACTTAATATACCATGAGGTTAGCAATAATTGGCATCACACCTATGTAGAAATCTTTACATATATTTAGTTTCTACTCTTAAGACAAATTTTAGACTCCTTTAACAGGTTTTATAAGGTGTAATTGTATTGACAAGAATCTTTACAGCTCTAATAAGTTTTAGAAACAGTGTTAATGACCACAAATAGACTTAGTACCCAATATAAAAGTGTATCTCACTTATACAATAACAAAAATGCTTGTTTAATCAAAGCCAATAGCTGTAGATCAACTTTAAATGTCAGGACCAAATTTAAAGAGATGTCAAATTTTGATCATTTTATATGTTTAAGGTCTAAAGATATATTTTATAAGAGAGCACCTAATAGTTACTTTGTATGTATTAAACTTCTATAATCTCAACTCCATAAATTTTAGATTCACAGCATTGCTTGTTTTTTACATGTATACACACAAACATATAGCCACATATATGTTATATTATGAACTAAGACAATAGTTGTTCATTTAACCAATCACGAACTGATTATTGAACATGTTTTATAGGTTAACATTCAAATACCCTTTTAACTCTTAAAGTTTGCTTTTAGTAACCAAAAGCCTAACAATGAGAGCACAAGAAACTTATTTGGGTAAAATATAGAACCTTTGCTTTTAAATTTAGCTTTGTAAGTTTAACCAAGAGCATCTCAATATTTTTAGAAAACCCTACTGCTTGAGACGTAGAAAATTTAACCTTTTAATTATGGCCCAAAATAATTACTTCAGACTACCTATCATAACAAATAACACTTATCTAAAGATACACATGCACACACACATGTATATTATATATATATAATTTTTGACCAAGAAAAACTCTTAAGTTATGGTATATAGACAATAATAGATGTTACATTTATAAAACTGATTTTTGATGTTATCTTGGTTACCTAAGAATCCAGATGGAAATGTTACCAACTTTGAAGACATTTTTACTCTCACCAACTGATTTAAATTAGCTTACTGCTAAGCTTTATGAATAATAGGTATACTTGTGACCATTTGAGGTAATGTCTTGAGTGTTTATCTATTAGCCAAATTAAGTAGAACTTTTGGAGGATAATATAATATATACCTGAAAGTTAACACACAGAAACATAACCTAGATCATATGTAACTTTTATGTTATCAAACTTCAAGGGTTTGGTTCCTATGTAGGCCTGTCAGGTCAGTCTTTATCTGGTAATGTTGTAAATGAGTTTGATTACCCTGAAAACCTATATAAATGATTTTTCTATGGAAATCTCAAAAAGAACAAAAAAAGTAAAAAGAAATTGTTGAGCTCAAAAAAAATTTAAACAAGGCAGCTGAAGGGGCTTTAATTGGTTATTAACATACATTGGACAGACAAACATACAAACATACAAAATAATTTAAACCAGAGTGCACTCTTAGACATATTGGTAAGTTGAAAGTGTGTGCCACTATGCCCAGCTCTCAGTTGTTTGGGGTTTTTTTTTTTTTTTTGTACAGGGGATCCAACTCAGGACTTTGTGCTTGCAAGGCAGAAGCGGTGCCACTGAGCTAAATCCTGGCCCTATTTATTTGATTTTTTGAGACAGGGTTTCACTTTTTAGTGCAGGCAAGCCTTGAACTCACTGTGTAGCCCAGGCTGGCCTTGAACTCGCAGTGATCCTCCTGCATCAGCCTCCCAAGTGCTGGGATAACAGGTTTGTGACACTATGCCCGGCTCCTACAATAATCTTTTTATAGTTTTTAGGTTTGTAGCTATAAGGAGACTAGTCAGAACTTTTCCTATAGATCATCAATTGGCAGAGATGTCTTATAATAAGGGTCAGAAGGAAAATACCCTTTTATATCTGTGAAAGTGAAGACTGTTATTAAGAAGGGATTTAGGCTGATGGTTTCTTACTGTTTAAAATTTCTTTCTGTTTAAAATTGTTAATAAATTCATAAGGATCCCTGGGAATATTTTTTTTTTTTTTATGAATGAACCAACCTATTTGTACTATAAAATCCGGTAAGTTTGCCCTACGGAGCACAGCATTTTAGAAGGGAGAGGGAAGTGAAAGGAATTAATTCCAGTTCTGCCTAAGGATAGAAAGGCTGATAAATTTGGACTAAAATATTTATATTTGCTCTTTGAGAGTACGAAGGTCAAATTCAAACTAGGTTTTAAATATATGGCCTAGAGATAAGTGAAGGTCAGCTTCACTCTAGAAGAATTTTAGGGAGGGGGAAAACCACCAACCCAGGAAGCTGGTCATGGAATGTAGCAGCCATTTGGAAGAGAAAAGCCCTGGAGCATGAGAACCTAATCCAAACCTTCTCAAGGGCAGAAAGACAAGATAAAAAGCTTTCCCAGGGTGGATCTCCAGTCCTTAGCAAAACATGCCTCCAAAGACAAAAGCTATGATTGGAAAACCAACAATGAAAAAACTTCAGTGACTGCTTTTTGACTTTCAGAGAGCAACCAAGAGAGAGAGAAAATTATAGCACAGATTGAAGAAGGTCCTTTAAGCTTTATAGCTTTGGGCTCACCTAAGTGTGTGCTTGAACTTTTGTAAAAAATATTGGTGGGGGTTCCTTTTTCCTGATAAATCTGTCCCAGTTTAGCCTAACTTGCTGGCTTGACTTTTGCTGTCTTTAGTCTTTTCGCTTTCTTTTTATTTTCCTTTAATTATTTTTACTTTTCCTATTTACTTTTTCTTTTCCTTTTTTTTTTTTTTTCAGACAAACCCAATGGGCATATGTTATCGTTTTAGAGCCCTCACCCCTCTCCTCATGGCCTATGGGGTCGAAGGCAGAAGGGGGCTTTCAGAGGGAGGTGAGGGAGGAGGAGAAAGCTCTTTTAGGAGAACTTCCTTTGAGTAGAACAAAGAGTGACCCTGCAAAGATGCCAGATAACAAGGTACTCAGACTTTATAGGACCTAATGATTGTCTCAATTTTCAACCCACATGTTCCCAGTGTTCTATCTCCAGGCTGCCCTCCAGAGGAAACTATGGACATTGTTGTTGAATAACTATCAATAATTTAATTAGTTGAGGTTCAGAAACGTTACATCCAGATGTCTTAAGAGACATTGTAAATGCTGCTTAAATTGCCTTTTCTCTTTGAATAAAGATTGATCCATACCATAGGAAAGAAAGTAAAAGAGCAAAAAGAAGAACAAATGAACTGCTTCCACTTAGCAATTGAACAACTAAAAGACCTCTGGGCTGATAATCCTAACCTGTGACTTTGCCTAAGGCATTCCAGGCTATTCCATGGCTGCCTCTGTGCCCTTACCGGGATGCGAAGTTGGACATCCTGCTTCCTTTTCCAGGCTTTGGAAAGTCGGTCCTCTATGTTGAGTTTCATCAACTTTTTCCTCACACTGGGCATCTCTTGTCACTGTTCACAACTGTGGTACAATGCAAAGGATAAAAGATGCTCAGAGTCAATGTTCAATTCAGACTACAAGAAGGTCCAGAGGGACTGCCTGAGCTGAAGCTGTGGCTTTTTATTGATAGAACCAGGAAGCAAGGATAAAGGACAAAGGAAGGATGTAAGCGCAGGAACTCATTTAGGGGAAACAGATCAGCTGTAACATGACCGACCTTAGGGCCAATCTAAGTAATAAATCAGAGTATGGGGAGGTCGAAGGCCAGAGCATTCATTCCTCAGGGCAGTGTGTTTTGATCCTACTTGGACTTGTGGCCTTGTAGGCTTGTTTAATCTCTAACCATGCATTCTGGGAGGTTTTGGGCCTGTGGCTCTAAAAGTCCCTTATTTCTGCATATCCATCTCATGCATAACTCTAGCCAATACCCCTACAGAATCTGATATGGAATATAAATGGAAACAAGTGAAATTATTTCAAATGACAAATATAATTGCATTGAAGGTAGGGACGATGAACTAAAGTAATTTTTCATACACTATTTTGAAAATGTAACCTAAAAATAAAAACAAAAAAATATATACACAAATAGTGAACTCTAGTAAGTGGGATTGGTGTTTTTAGCATTGCAGGTTAGCAATTTGTTACTACTTTATTTGTTTTTAAAGATTAAGCAAATAAGTACATAAAATGAAAGTAGAAGTCTGATGCCTCTTTTTTGTTTACAGGACAGCTAAGGACTGGGAGAATTTAGAGCAAACCCCATGATATATGTTGGATTGGGATTTGAGGTATAAATTCATGGCTTTTTGTGGTTATTGTCTCTATCTCTCTCTCGCTCTCCCATCATCTATCATAACAAATACATACATACATACATACTTACATATAAGTACATACTAAGTTCATGCACTGAGAAGGCCTAGAAACAACAACATCAAAATAGTAGTGAGTAAACTTAGCACTCAAGTCTTGATTTCTAAGTAGGATCTTCACTAAAATAGATTCTTTGAAAAAGAAATCAGAGAGGGGACAGAGAAACTATAAAATGAACCTAGAATATACAGCCCTCCTCAAAAAATTATGGGGACACTCAGGAGGATATAGGAAGCAACTTCAGATGGACCTACTTATCAAACTTGGGACTATTTGAGCATCAAAATAAATGATAACAGTAATGGATGTAATCTATAGAATAATATAAGAAACTGGCTATACACAAAGCAATCAAAATATATGATGAATGTTTAAACTTAAAGATTATATTACAGTAAAAGATACACTGTCAGTTCCCCTCAGAACACTGCCTCTTGTTTCTAATGCACTTATCTTATTGGGAATAATGTGTCACTTTCTGAGGCAGTTCTAGAAGTCTTCTTGTCTTTACAAGATGTAATCAAAATAGGTGAATGTTGCTGCTGAGTGCCATGCAATGAAAAGGCAGGCTCATAAATATGATGTGTCCTCATCATCTTATTCATCAAATCTGGCGCCCTGCTACTTCTGGATCTTCCCCAAAGTCAAAATGGTCAAAATAGGTAAACATTTTGTATCAATTCAGAACACCAAGGCAGCCGCTACAGTACAACTAAAGACTTAAAAAAGAAGATTTCCCGAACTGCTTCAGAAGGGGTCAAGAACAATGGGATAAGTGTTTTCAAAGTGAGAAGGAGTATTTTGAGGGAAATTAGTGGTGGCAATGTGCTTTTTAATATAATAAAGTTTTTAAAACTTAAGCATTCACTGTCATTTTAGATCATACCTCATATACTGATATACATAAATAAATGAATAATAAATAAGACAATTGGTGAAATTTGTTTAAGGTCTTAGATTTAACAATGGTATTGTATCAATATTAATTCCTGATTTTGCAAACTATACTGTGCCTCTTTTCTTTAGGAAATAGACACTGAAGTATTTAGAAGTAACACAACATTGTGTCTGCAAATTTACTCACTAATGATTCTGATTTTTAAAAATGTAAAGGCAGGCTTGGTGGCATGTGCCTGTAATCCCAGCACTTCGGAGGCTGAGGCAGTAGGATTGCTGAGAGTTCCAGGCCAGCCTGCGCTACATAATGGGACCCTGTCTCAAAAAACCAAAAATAAATAAAATAATATAAAAATATAGACTTTAAAAATTTTTTGACTTTTAATTTGAAATAATTTAAAACATACCTAAAAGTTACAAGACTAGCACAAGGAACTCTAATCTATCCATCTGTGAGGGCTCTCAATTCTTTTTTTAAAATTAATTTTATTGGTACATTTTTGATAACATGATGATCACATTCATCACAGGGAATTTGTACCTGTACATGATATATCTTGATTCTTCCTTTTCCCCCATCCCCTTCCCCTCCCTTCAACTCTTCTTCCCCTCCTTATTTACAAAAGCTTTGTTTCTAGTTTTTCATTCTATTTTCTTTTGCTTCCTTTTCTTTTCCTTCCCTCATCCCTTTGTTCCCCTTTCTTTTTAAGGATTGTCTTCCTACTTCTCAATATCTATCATCCATTATGGTCCCTATTTGTGCTTTTGGTTTCTCAAGAGAAACAATTCCATATTTAAATATGTATGTTTGATTTATTTCACTTAAAAATATGGTCTCAAGGTACATCCATTTACCTTAAAATGTCTCAAGTTTATCCTTTATGGCAGAGTAGTACTCTATTGCATATAAAAAACACACTTGCTTTATCCATTCATCTGTTGATGGGGATCTGGGCTGTTTCCAAGATTTAGCTATTACAAATTGTGCTGCTATAAACATGCATGTGCATATATCAATGTCATATGATGTTTTTAACTCTTTTGGGAAGATACCAAAGAACCTCTAGTTTAAAGTTTTTGAGGATTTTCATATTTGTTGATTTTCATATTTGTTGCACCAATTTACACCTCTGCCAACAGTGACAAAGGGTTTCTTTTTCCCCACTGCCTCACCAGCATTTGTTATTGGTTGATTTCTTGATCATAGCCATTCTTTCTAGAGTGAAATGGAATCTCAGTGTTGTTTTAATTTGCATTTCTTGAATGATCAGTGATTTTGAACATTTTTTTATATATTTACTTCCTGTTTGTACTTCTTCATCTGAGAAGTGTCTATTTCAAATGCCCACTTTTGGATTGGAGACCCATCAGTTCTTGAAGATTTATCACATTTGTTTAATCCTTTTTTCTCTTCTAATCATTTTTTTCCTCTTTTTTCAACCTCCAACTGTGCTCAAAATCATTTCAAAATAAAAACAACAGACTTATGAGTGAATTCTTTCTATATTTTTTTTGTTTCCAAATTTGGTAGTATAAAGTTGTTGTTAAAAATATAAACTTTAGAGTAAGAGATGGCCATGCTCAAGTGCCCCTTTGACTTAGGGTTGTGGTAACATTTTTCTCTGAGCCTCAGGGTCCTAATCCCTAAAATGATAAAAGTCCTAAATTTAAGGGATCAGTGTGAGAGTCTAATGCATGTAAATTCCTCAGCACCATAACCGATGCACAGTAAGCATCTAATAATCTACTTTAGCTATAATTATTTTTGCTTCCTTCATCCTTATACATCTTTTCTCTTGTCCTAATGGAGTTAAGATAATCTTTTTTAAAATAAACTTTTAAAAGTTTATGGCTTTTGTTTATTCTAGGATATTTGGAATCATTTCTTCTGTAGTAAACCATAACTTAGCACTCTATGGCATCTATATGGCCTTTGAAGATTGGAAATACATAGTTTTCTAATGAATGTATTAATATTATTTCCCTTTGGTGGCTTTTCTCCAATTTTCACTTTTTATTTTGAATGTATAGTTTGGAATATATTAGTAAAATTTTTGTTATATATAAGACCTTCACATTGATAAAAGCCAATAAATGTTGAAAAATAAGTAAATACTTTTTTTTGTTTTAGGAGAATGGACTATTTCTTTTGAGTATTTGTTCTCATTGTGACTGAAATATTTGACCAATATATAAATAACATTGAAGAGTTATTTTATTGATGTAAGTGATTATTTACTTCTTACTATCATATAAAACATTCGTGGCTCTTCAGGATTTATGGTTTATTGAACCTCAAATTGTTGCTGAGAAAATTTGTGGGAAATGAGCTAGTCAGTGCTCTTACAGATGCTATATTACATGAAACACTGCCAAGAGAAGGGTTATTCACTTATAAAGCAAAAGGTCCTTTGTGGCCCAACTCATTCAAATGATTAAGTGCTAATATAATTGTGAATTTATAATTGTTATTTTTACCATAATAACTCATTTGTTCAGCTAACAATAGTAAAGCTATTCATAGTCCTTAAATCAAATTATTTAATAGCTTTTTTTCTTCATGAACTCCTCTACTCTTCCTCTTCTTCCTTTGAAGCTAAATTTTAAAATGGCTGGCTAATTGGAACAAACATTGGTAGTGGGCAATTGATCAGAAAAATGTTGGATAGGAAAATAGGGATTTATTTTTATTCTAGCTAAGAATGATAAAACTTAGGAAAATAAATATATTTGATTTTGTTTAAAATATCTAAACTCAGTGAATAAAGAAAGCATTTACTTGGCAATGATTTATCTGGCCATTTCTGTTATACTTCATCAAGATGTGTCCTTGCTAGATTTGTAGCTCCTCAATGACCAACTGTACTGCAGTGGGACTTGTATGTAGCAGATTATTTATATGTATTTAATAAATCATAATTTTTTAGAAAGTAAAAATTATATCCCACTATAATGAGGAACTTGGAATTGATGATTATTTTTTAAACTGTTGGCCAATGACTTGCTTATAATCTCCACAACCAATAACTTATTTAATAGTATCAGGAAGGATTTTAAGTATAATACAAAGAATGTAATTTTGCTTTTGCATAAACTATAGCATATCCTTATTAGAAGAGTTGGGTTTGGTTAAGAAAAAGAATAATACCTGTAAATATCTCATCATTAAATTAGAGTAGGTCACCTATGAGTTCTAAGTTTTTACTTTGTATCCAAAGTCATTACATGTGATTATAATTTATGGTATATTTCTCCTTGTACAAAGTGTACTTTTCATGCATATATTTTTATGACTTTTATTTTGATGATGATATGTCCTTTTTAGTTATTATATAAGAAGAAACATGCCAGTGTGAGTTCCCTCTTGTTTGAGAGCACCAGGACCATACATTGTCACATTATATGTAATGATTTGTAGTAATAAATCTATCCACACACCAAAAAAAAAAAAAAAGCTGTGAAACATCCAGGGAAATGGAACTTAATATCAAACCAATTAGAAGTGTTAGTATAAAAAGTATTTTACATAGAATCCTATAAATTAAGAAAATATTGCCCTAGATTAAAGATACTTGGAATTGCTAAAATCATGAAAGGTATAGCACCTTATAAAATGGAAATGAGTAAGCTTAAATAATTAAAGTAAATTTTTACATAAGGTATTTTATAGGATTTAATGAGGATAATAGAATTTGAAAATTGGCTAGTTTTAAATTAAAGAGTTCCAAATAAAATTACTTTTATTTATAAAAATGAAAACAAATTTGGTTGGATTAGAGGTGTTGAAAATGTATCATGTTATCTTTTGTAAAGATAGCGTTTTGAGCTGATATTTCAAACTGCTTCCTTAAAAAAATAGCCAATGTGTATAGAAAAGATTTTCATGTTCTAGGGAGAAAAAGAATGGAGTGTCTTTTTAGAGTACATTAAGGGTAGCCTAATGTTCAGGAGTGTAGACTCTGGAGCCAGGTACCTGGCTCAACTATGCGGTATGTCCTTGGCAAGTTGATTTTAGCCCTTTAAGATTCATTTCACTAGAAATGAATCTTTTTTTTTGGTACCGGGGATCGAACTCAGGTCCTTGTGCCTGCGCAGCAGGCAGCAAAACCACTGAGCTAAATTCCTGGCCCTAGAAATGAATCTTAAAGGATTAAAATCAAATTGTCAGCAAGATTGTTCCTTCTGGAGTCTCCAGGTGAGACTATGTTCCTGTGTCTGTAATGTCTGTTTCAGTGAAACACAACCTTCCTCCCTTCTCTTAACAAGTCTTCCTCTATCTTCCCACATATGAGTACACATAAGTTCACTTGGATTATTCAGAAAATTGTCCTCATCTCAAAATCCTTAATTTAATTATATGTGCAAAGTCTCTTTTGCTAAATAAAGTTAACATTTCTAGGTTCTAGGGGTTAGGATTTAGATATCTTTGGGGGACATTATTTATTCTATTACAAATATGGTTGGAGAACTATTACTTCCTATTTTGATTATTAAATGTACCTTGAACAAATTTTTTTTCCTTGAACAGTTTTTTAAAGGAATTGATGGCATACCACTTCATGGCAGGATAGAATAGGTATTATGCCAAAACAACTTTACAAGTACATGTAGGGCAGGAGGAAATATTTCGGTATTTTTTGACTGACCAAATTAGCTGTTTAAATTAAACTAAAGCCTTGATTATAACGACAACAACAAAAACAAAAGAGTTGATATGCACAGATTTTGATAAATTGGTTGGGCAAGGTTTATATTTCTTCAGCTGGTTAAAAAAATTGGGGACATTGAAGCAAAATTCAACATGTTTATTTTCAACAAGAGGAATGAGTATCCCTCTTATCTTCCACGTATACCCTTCTGGATGGTGTTGTCAATTTCCAACTTTCCAGTTTAAATGTTAATTAAAATTTTTTCACCCAGAAAAAATATTTTAGTACAGAATATATGAAAAGAGCATGAAGTGTAACTTATCCAAGATCTTAACTCCCCTTAGAATCACTCTAAACTTTTAGTAATTCTAGATCTGGCCAAAGAATCAGAACTATAAAGCTGAAAAGGATGAAAGGGTAGTGGCACAAAAATCTAATACTTCAAACATGTAAGAAGAGAGAACATTAGTAATCACTGAGAAACAGCATTTGAGATGTTTGACAAAACAATGAAAATAACCTCAATCTTTATAAATAGTTCAAAGTTAGGCTTAAGTAAAAATTTTATCTCAACTTTAAAATATACTTAACTTGGCAAAAAAGTGTGTAATTACCTACAGTCAGTTTCTGAGACCCTCAAACCACCACCATATTTAATTAAATTTTTAGAATCCCGTGTCTCTGTATTTTTAAGAAGCAGTGACATCAAACAAGCAAAAGAGAATCACCAAGTAGGTGATAATGAAAATAGGTAGAAGTAAAGACTGGATCGTATGAGTGACCAAGAAATGCTGAATTTAAAAAAGTATTTTACTTGATGTGTTACCCTTATGACCTTTCTAAGAAGCAAGATAAAACATACCTGGAACACATCACTGTACAGTCATATGGTATGAAGTTAGTCTAGTCCTTAACAATGTCATTGCTGGTTTCAGACTATTATAGGAAGAGGCTATGAGGATAGATAAATGTTCACTGTGACTTCTGGTTTTATGGCATTGAAATTCAGACTACATAACTTTAATTTGTTTATGTCTGCTGTTTTTGTTAAAAGAAGTTGGATTGCCTAGACAATGAGTGTTTTACTTGAATGAGAATTTTAAAAGAAACTAGTATTTATAATGAATCACACAAAAAAAATTCCCTTTGTGAAAGAAAAACCCAAAGCAACAGTCAATTACAGATGGAGTGAAAACAGCTTGAGTGGTTAAAATGTGGGAATTCATAGTCAGAGAGATGCATGTTGAAATCCTGGCTATGCCACTTAGAGCACTACAATTTTGGACAAATTGTTTAACCTCTTCACACCTTACTTTCCCTTTTAAATAATAATAATGATAATGATAGCCTCCTAGCTGATTTCTGAGAAGTAAATGTGTTACTACATATAAACTATGTACATTGCATTATCTTGGGTCTGGTATATAAATGCCCAATTTCATGAATATCTTTAGTTTGCTGTTGTGGCTGCTTTGATGTCCTGAATCAAGTCAAAATATTACCTTTCATTGTCTTTTGACTTTGGAGAAGATCTAGAAGTCACCTGTGCCAGATCTGGTGAATAAGGTGAATGAGGACACATCTCCCTTTCTGTTGTATAACACTCAAGAGTTTTGGACTTGGGCATGCAGGTCCCAGCCAAAGGCCTGCCTGGAAAACAGCTGCACAGGCATGCAGGCCCCAGCCAGAGGCACATCCAGACAACAGCAGCTCGGCAGCACATTCCACAGCCAGAAGCCAACAACAGCTGGGTGGGTGTGCAGGCCCCAGCCAGGGCCCCGCCCAGACACCAGTGCCTTGAGCTGAGGAACATGATGGAATCCCAGCATAGGAAACAAATAGAATCCATAAAACAGATGCAAACAGATATCCAGCAGATTAAAACTTTCATTGAAAGTTTACACTGTAGAATGAGCCAATGTGAGGACAGAATTTCAGATACAGAAGACAGGATTACAATTAGTGACCGGGAAAAGAAAGATTTCTTAAAAATAGCAAGGGACCACAAGAAATCAATCCAGCAGCTGCTAGGTGATGCAAAGAAGAATAGCATAAGACTGATCAGAGTCGGTGAAGAAACAGGAGAGAGTACAAATGACATAAAAAAACCTGTTCACAGAAGTAATGACAGAAAACTTCCCAAACAGGGGGAAAGAATTTGAGATACAGATGGGTGATGCATATAGGACTCCAACTAGCCATGATCAAAAAAAAAAATCTGCACATAGGAATATAATAGTCAGAAACCCAACAGAAGAACAAAATCCTACAAGCAGTTAGACAAAAGAAACAAATCACACACAAAGGAAAGCCTATCAGAGTCATAGCAGACTTCTCAACACAAACCCTCAAGGCAAGAAGAGCTTGGAGTGATGTATTTCAAGCCCTAAAGGAAAACAGCCTCCAACCAAGATTGATGTGCCCTGCAAAACTATCTTTCAAAATTGATGGAGAAATAAGATACTTTCATGACAAAGAGCACCTTAGGAACTTCATGAATACCAAACCAGCACTCCAAAAAATTTTAAACAATATCCTAGGAAAAGACAATAAGGGTCACAACCCCATGAAGCCCAGCAGAATGAATCCATCAGGCAAGACAAGGAATTAAATGCAAATGAGGAGAATAAATATTAACAGACACGAAAAGTCAAATAAGCAATAATAAAATAAATATTAACAGGCATGAAAAGTCAAATAAGCACTAATACAATAGTAGTGGGGGACTTCAATAACCCTCTGTCATAAATAGATAGATCAACTAGACAAAAAATAAACAACGACATACTAGAACTCAATGAAACTATTCAACAAATAGACTTCACAGATGTTTACAGAGTGTTCCATACAACATTCTTTTCAGCTGTACATGGGTTGTTCTTTAAAATAGACCACATACTTGCTCATAGAAAATGTTTAAGTAAGTGCAAAGGAATTGAAGTTATCCCCTGTACATTATCAGGCCATAGTGTGATGAACTTGGAGATCAAAAACAAAAGAAACCACAAGAATTTCATAAACACATGGAAACTAAACAACACACTCCTGAACAACCAATGGGTCACAGAGGAAATTAAAGAAAAACTCAGACAATTTCTGCAATTAAATGACAATCCCAATATAAAATATTGGAATTTATGGGACACAATGAAGGCAGCCTTATGAGGGAAATTCATAGCAGTGAATACTCATATTAGGAAAACAGAGTGAGCTCAAATAACCTAATGCTGAACCTCAAGCTTCTAGAAAAGAAGAGCAAGATAAAAAGCTCATACAAGGGAGGAAATTATAAAGATCCAATCAGAAATCAGTGCAATGGCAACTAAGAGAATGATACAAAAAAATCAATGAAACAAAGAGTTTGTTCTTCAAAAGAAAAAACAAAATTGACAAACCCTTAGCCAACCTTATCAAAAAAGGGAAAGAAAAGGCCAAAATCCATGTAATTAGGAATGAAAAGGGTGAAATCACAATGGACCCACCAGAAATCCAAAGGATCATTAATACCTACTTTGAGAACCTGTATGCCAATATGATGGAAAACACAGAAGAAATGGACAGATTTCTAGATACATTCAAATTACCAAAATTGAACAAAGAAGACCTTAAAATTCTAAACAATCCAATATCAATCAAGGAAATTGAAAACATCATTCAAAACTTACCAAGAAAAGCCTGGGTCCTGATGGATTCACTGATGAATTTTACAACACATTTAGAGAATAACTATTGCCACTACCATTTACACTCTTCAGTGAAATTGAAAGGGAAGCAATACTCCAAATTCATTCCTGGAAGCAAGCATCACCTTGATCCCAAAAGCAGACAAAGACCCAGCTGAAAAAGAGAACTATAGGCCAATCTCTGTAATAAACATAGATGCAAAAATCCTCAATAAGATACTGGCAAACAATGCAGAAGATCATCAGAAGATCATACACCCTGA
>NW_004624814.1:7116929-7139306 GCF_000247695.1 Heterocephalus glaber | reverse complement strand
TTAGGTAGAACTCTTGAAGACATTGGTGTGGGTAAAGATTTCATGAACAAAACCTAGTTGCATGTGAACTAGCATAAAGAATCAACAAGTAGGATCTCATCTTATTAAAAAGCTTTTGCACAGCAAGAGAAACCACCAACAGGGCGAAGATACAACCCACAATGTGGGAGAAAATTTTTACTAGCTGTTCCTCAGACAAAGGATATATATAAATAGAATATAGACTATACATAGAATTTATAAAGTACTTTAAAAAATCAGACCTCCCAAATTTAAAGATCCAATTTCAAAGTGGGCATCTGAAATGAACAAACATTTCTCAGACAAAGAAGTAGAAATAGCAAATAAACATATGAAAACGTGTTCAACATCACTTGTTATTTGAGAGATGCAAATGAATACAACCCTGAGATTCCACCTCACCCCAGAGAGAATGGCTGCTATCATGAAATCAGTGAGTAACAAATGCTAGCAGGGCTGTAGGGAAAAAGGAACCCTTCTCCACTGTTAGTGAGAGTGTAGACTGTTGCAACCACTGTGGAAATCAGTATGGAGATACCTCAAAAAATGAGGATTAAAGGTTTGATTTGATGCAGCTATTCCCTTGCTGGGCATCTTCCCAAAAGAATTAAAAGAATCATACCACAGCGATATATCTGTGCACCCATGTTTATAGTGGCACAGTTTGTAATAGCTAAAACTTGGAAGCAGCCCAATTGCCCATCAACTGGAGACTGGATAAAGATGTGTGGGGTTTTTTTGGTAATAAAATGGATTACTAGTCAGCCATAAAGAATGAGAAATTAGAGACATATATAGCTAAATGGATGAACATTGAAGCGATACTCTTAAGTGAATTAAATAGGACAGATGTGTAAATATCAAATAGTTTCACTGGTGTGAGAAACTGAAAATGTAAATAAAGACCAAAAAGTATAATAGATAACGTGAAATAGGAAGAAAAGGTCCAAAGTGGAAGGGGAAGTGGGAGGCATAGGGGAAAAGAAAGAAGGGAAAGGCATAAATATGAGAAAATGAAAAAATGGAAACAAAGTCTTTGTGAATAGGGAGGGGTGGAGTTGAAGAGAGGGTAGAGGAATGGGGATAAAATAAGAACCAAGATATATTATGTAAAGTTACAAATTCCCAATGATGAATGTCATAATATTGTATACCTAAAATGTACCAATAAACTTAATGAATAAAAAAAGAGTAGCATTCAATATATATACTTTTTGGTACTGGGGATCGAACTCAAGACCTCGCGTTTGCAAAACAGGTGGTGGAATCACTGAGCTAAATCCTTGGCCCTAATATATTTTTGATCACATCCCATGAAGACACAAAACAGGAGTTCCTGAACTTCTGAAATTGGCAAAAACAATCGGATGTGTGTTAGAGGCAAAGTGGTGTAATTAAGGGAGGAGATTTTGAGGAGGATTGATAGCAATGTATCTTTTATTGTATTAAATTTTTAAAATTTAAATATTCACTGTATATTTTGATCACTTCTTGTACTTTTTAGTTACTGATTTCTAGATTAAAATTTCTTCATAGTTTTAAATTAGTATTCATATGATAGCCTTTTAGTCTACTATAGTTTTTTTGTGTATGTGATTATGTAGAACAGGTATACATCAAAGGCTTTACAGTGAATTGGTTGAAGCAAGAAGCTATGAATTGTGAAAAACCTTGTTAGCAATCCTGACTCAACTTCTACTCACCTTGGATAAGCTGCTTAACATCTTAGGGCATTTGTAACTTCACTTGTAAAATGGAGCTAATGTTATCCGCTTCGTAGATTTACTTTGGGAACTAAATGACTCAACATAGGGTAAAATGCATACCTAATAAGCACTCATTTTATATTAGTCATTATTTTTGATAGATATGGTCTATTGATAGATAAAAACACTCATTACTAGAGGCTAGAGGGGATATCAAGGTGAAATGACATGCTTAAAGTATTTGAAATTAGAATTTAGTGAGAAAACAACATGCATGTGGTAGAGATACAAAGAGGGCTTTGTGGGAGTAGAGGAAATAGTCAGAAGTTCTTAGTTTGAAACTCAGTGCAAATGAAAGCAAATTGAGAAAATAGTACCTGACTTGGGTTTTGAAAAAATAAATAGCATACCACTATTTAGAGAAGGGGAAAAAGAGCTTTCTAGATACAGAAAACAGTATAACTAAAAGCCCTGAACAATGAAATATAGTACTCAAGGAATGGTAAATATTATGGTGTGTGGTGTTATTGGGAATAGACTTTGTGGAAAAAGCAATTTAGTTATAAGGCTGAAAGGCTGATATGGTCTAGTTTGTTAAATGCTTTCCTAGGGAGTTTTAATCTTATTGCCTTATTATTTAGAAGGTGGCTTTATGAAGAATATGGAAAGGTTAGAGAT
The DNA here is from genome assembly GCF_000247695.1 of Heterocephalus glaber. Next base: position 7,136,901 of record NW_004624814.1, on the reverse strand, counting down.
TCAGTGAGAAGTGTTAAAACATTGCATAGATGGTTTAGTTGAAATATGATAAAACCCTAGGCAAGTTCAGTGCAAAAGGACTGGAACAAAGGAGTGAATGAATATGAAAGACTGTTCAGAGATAGCAACTAAAGACATTAATTAATAATTATCATAGGAGTGGGGATGAGGAAGGATGAAAGATAATGTAAAGATTTATTTAACCAGCTGGATAGAAAGATAGTGCTATTTATTGCAAACAAACCCTTATTAGGTTAAGTTTGTGGACAATGACGTTTTAGACATAAGGAATACATGGTACCTTTAGGTACTCTAGGTAGAATAAAACTAAATATAGATGGAAATTTGGGCCAGAGCTTAAATGAAGAATCTAATAGGGACTGTAAAATAATATTGTTATAATTGAAAAATATAACATATTCCTTGGACATGTCTTTGAAAATATGAGATGATTTTAATTATTAGTACTACCATATATCCAAAATCTAAGTGTAAAAGCACACATATTCTTTTTATAATCTACAAAGGATTTTAGGTGGAATATTTATTTAATCCCAGGATCATGTTTTTTTGTTTTAACCTGGAAAACAACTTTTTTCTTCTTTTGGATAAAAAATAAGGTATGGGAGTTCTGTGATTCTGGAATTCACTTCTGTAAGTGCTTTGCCAGAACTTGTTTTATCAGTTCACATAAATTCCACCTGTTAGGGCTTTTGCTTGAAGGGCAGTCTCGTCATCCTCTTGTGAGGATTAACTGGGTGGCTTTACCTATAAATAGCATTCGTTTTCAAGTGTTAGGTACAAAGGTGTAGTCATGGTGATGACAGATTGTCTAGCCGACTAGCCTTTTAATGTAGGGTTAGTCCCTAAAGCATTTGTCAAGCTTTAAATTCTTGTCACATTTCTAATCTTAAAAAATAGTTTATGAAGAAAACAACTATTTTGGAAAATGAAATACAAAGTTGTTTGAGGATTTAACTTCTTTTTCTTCTCTTCCCTCAAACTTGGAATCCTCCTGCCTTAGCTTCCCAAGTCCTGGGATTATAGGTGTGCATCACCATGCCCAGATGGCTTTAGCTTATTAATAATATCATTTTAGTGTTTCATTAGGTAACATTTAAATCCTTTAAAAAGTTTACAAGACACTTTAATTGACCTAATTTCATTTTGGTCCTCACAATGGAGAGTCATTGCTATTTAACAGATGGAGAAACGGATGAAGGCTTAGACTGAGTAACTTGCACGAGATCCTAGAGCCAATAAGAGTTGAGACAGACTTTCAGTGTCTTTCAATACTGTAAATATGCTTTTATATCTTTCAACACGTTATTCAAATGTGATCAATATCTTAGGAAGAATTGTTTTAAGTTTTATTAAAATTGAATGGTAACAAGAATGAAAAATAGATCTGAGTTGGAGCATGAGGGGAAGGAAAGAATGTAATGGTCAAATACTGTTTACATCCAGAATCTGTTGTAAGTCAGTGTGCTACCTTACCTTTTTAATAGCAAATAGTTGAATATAATCTTCAGGGATTAAAAGCCAAAACTTGATTCCTCATTTACAGTATGTTGTCTTTCGAGTGGGAAGATAGGTAGAGACCAAAAGAGAACCCCAATTGGGATACCACACTGGCCTGTATTGGAAGGAGCAGCCTAGCCAGCCATGGCTGGGCTTTTTGCCCTAGTGCACATAGGAGAGAGCCTTTCAAGGAATCCAACATGGATTCTCCACTATATCTAAGTCTGTATTCTTTCTATTCTTGGTTTCTTTCCTGATTACAAAACAAAGAATTTAAACAGAAGTTATCTAAAATAACACCTCAGAATGTTTGCTACAATCTGCCAGATGTGATGGTGCATGCCTGTAATCCCAGCATTCTGGGAGGCAGAGTAAGGAAATCACCCGAAATTCAAGCCCAGCTTGGATGTCTCTGGGCAATGTAGAAACTTAGCAAGATTCCGTCTCAAGGTAAAAACATACAAAAAAGGGTCGTGGGTGTAGCTCAATACAAAGGCTCTGGGTTCAATCCCTAGTAGTGGGAGGGGGGATATTATGATCATTGAGAGAAACATGACTCACCTAGAGATGAGTATACATACTGTATCAACATTTGCCATGCAAAAGAGCTATTATTCTGCAAATAAACACATAACCTGAAAAAAAGTGCTTCAGAAGGGACTAATAATTGCTTTCTCAAATACATAAAGCAAAGATATTCATTATTACTTGGTTAATTTTCAAATGCTCACTGTTTGGAGTGTTGGGATTACATTTTAAGAGTTGAAACAATTCCTTTTCTACATCTGGAAGTTACATTATTTAGTTACATTTCTTCCTCTCATTTTACATTTATTTAGTTCATTCTAAACATATCAAGATACAAAGAAAGTGAAATTTTTAGAAATAGAATATGGCCCTTTCCTCATCTTGGCTTAGTTAAGTTTGGTACTTAATAAAGCTTTAGCTTTTTTATACCTTTTGGTATTTCTATGTAGAGAATTTTTTATGTAAAAAGTGACAGTGGAGTGAAAATGATCAAACCATGTTATGAGCATGAATGAATCTGTCAAAATGAAACCTATTAATCTGTATAACTAAAATGTTCTAATAAAAAATGTAAGAGAAAAGGAATTTTTTTGTGGTATAGTCATCAATTTTAAGGTCTTTTGAAAACAAATTTGGTCATTCTGCCCCTTACTTTTAGCTGATCTGCAAACTCTGATAAAATTTTCCCTCTTTCCTGAGAAATTTCCAGAATTTGTCTTTCATCAACAGGCTCGGTCTTCTGTAAAATTCTTAAAATAGTCCAAGTAGTCTACTTTCTCTTTCAATGTTTGGCTTCTTTTGCTTAACTGATTTTTCTTTGGCTTCCTTCCTCAGCCCACAATGGCTACTCTCAGCAGTGCATACTCTATCCTTTGGACTATTCCTCTAGCCTCCTGTCCATAAAATACTACCTGTAGCCTGACTTCTTTTCAGGTTTTGTTTACTGTTTTCCCTTTGACATTAAGTATTCTGGTAAATTAGTCTCTGCTAAAGAATTTTTTATTTTTAGCATCTTATTTTTCTAGATAATGTTGTGTTTTGATATTTCAAAATCACATTACCAGAGATATCATGTAATAAGTATGAAAAATATATTAACAGCAGGAATTATGCACTCTGGGGAAAGCTAGTTTAATCTGAAGGCACTGAAAGGCTTTTTGGTAGCGTTAGATTGCATATTCTAGGCATTTGCCTACATTATTTAGGGTAGAATTTTGATGCTGTGTTTCTAGTTATGAACTCTGCTGTCAAGTCAATGAGACTATCGTGAAGACAAGAGCAAAGAGAATTTTTTGCTATCGTTACTTCCTTTGAAAGCTAATGAACTATTTGCCAGGAGGATAAAAAAGACTGTACTTGGAGATTTGCCTTAGTTTTGGTTTATGACACATTTTATCCATTTTATCTAATACAGGCTCATAATAATAGTTATGAATATAGGACTTTAAATTTACTGACATAAATTCCATGTTTCCAAGATTAATATTAAAAATTTTAACATTAACATTTAAGTAGGTGTCAGGACTTGTAGACTGAATGATCAAATCGGTACATTTGTGTGTACCAGTAGAAATTTCAAGACTTTTTCAGTTATTTTTAATATTATTTATACCAACTTTCTCTACTGGCATATTGAGTTTACAGGGCAAAGAGAATTTCTGATATTACCTACTACAAAATTGTAATTGCACACAATAGTTGTAAACATGAAGTATTATATGTACCTGTACTAAATGAATAGTTTTCCACTTTGTATATTTTCTCAGTGAATTAAGTTAAAGGCACTTGAAAACTGCACTGATGGTTTGAGGTTACATGAAAAAGAGGCTTTAAAAGCGGTAGTGAATAGCTGGAGAGGGTAACTTCTCAACTCTGAGGAGGGCTTGATGTTGAGTTGCCAGGATCCCACTGTTCTTGCAGTTCACTATACCGGACTCGTGAGGGCAGCATAACCACGTACAGGCCTGCTACCCGTTGACTTTAAAGAACTGAATCCAAAGGCAACTAAGTAGCCCAAGAACATGTAAATGAAGTCGCTTAATGTTGCTCAACTGATTGAAAAGCAAGATGAATATATTAAAGAGAGTAAATATATTTATAAAAATTTTTTCTGATTTATTATTCTTTGTAAATGACATTTGCTTTTAAAAAAGAATCAGCAGTTATAAATTTAAAAATGAGAAAAGAGAGAGAGGAGGAACAACCTTTCCCGTTCCTGAATGCAACCATACATAATCTCTGAGCACAGGTGTCAAACTACTTGTATCTTACTCCACCGTGAATTCAAGCCACTTTGGTCTAGTTACTTAAAGATTACTATGTATTAGTTTCCTCAACTAAAAATTGTAGTAATCATAGTATGCATTCATAGGATTGAAAAGTATTAAATCAGATAATTCCGGTGTACATACAGATTTTTTTTCAAAGACCTTCCTCTGTTTGAGTCTTGAAAACTGTATAAGAGACGAATGCACAAGAAAGAATTTGAGATGTTGTATTTTAGTTCCCAATGACCTGAAAAAGCATGTTTAAAGAAATTATTTAAGGTGGGAGGGGAGTAAGGTAGAAAATTTAAGATTTAGTGTGAATTGCAGGGAGATCTCACATGTGCTTATACAGAAACATATTTCTTTTTAAAGACTTCATCTATTGCTTTTTAGTTGGTAACCAGATAGTGACTCTTTCCTACTCAGAAACTAATCCATTATCTATGAAAGCAATATCATAACACATTAAAATCCTGAACAGTTTCCTAAGAAAAGGACAACTCAGACTGAGGAAACGTTTTTTTCAGTTTGATCATATGTTTTCTGGTAGTTAGGACAGAGTGATGACTTCAAACTCTTTACATGGTGGACCTAGACTTCAAGTTTGAGGGAACTCAGCCTTCTTGAGTTTTGAATCCATACACTGTACCCACTTACCAAAAACCCAGAGAGCTTAACACACCTCTTAAACTTTCTGGAGATAGAAGACCTGCAACCAGGAAGGTGATACTATACAAATTCCAGTGAATGAAATAGAACTTAGAGAAGGAAGAAGGAAAGGCAAATGAGAAAGATTATGGATGACTGAAAGTAGGATTTGAATGTAGCCTTACATGTTGGGATTTGGAGAGAAAGAGCAGGAAGGAGACACTTTTGTTTGTTATGCATGAATCACTCCCCTCCTCATTCGTAAGTTAAAAGTTCTAACTTCTACTAAATCAGAATGTGACTCTATTTTGAGGTAGGTCCTTGAAGAGGTGAGTAAGGTAAAATGAGGTGGTTAGGGTGGACTTTCATCCAGGAGGATCAGTGTCCTCATCAGAAAAGGAGATTAGTATATAGATGTACACAGAGGGAAGACCGTGTAAAGACCAGTTTGAACACAGCCATTTGTAAGCCAAGGGATGAGGCCTCAGAACAAATCAGTGCTGCCAGCACCTTGATCTCAGACTTCTATCTTATAAAATTGTAAAAAAATAACTTTTTTTATTGTTTAAGCTAACTCAGTTTGTAGCACTTTGTTGAATAGTTTTGGTAAATTTATACAGGAGGGAAATCACAAATGAAGGTGTGGAGGCAGGAATATGTGTTTTTGTGGTGGAGAACTAGCCAGAAAATAATGATTTCATAGTAAAGAATGTGTGGTTAGTGTCTTGGAAACACAAACTGATATGACACTCTTCTGAAAAGCTAGGACTTAACCTAGCAAGATCTGGTCAGAAGTTTGAAACAGATGGAACTGCAAATGCTCTGTTTCTAGAAGCTGAATCTGGCAGCAATATGAAGGATTCCCTTAGAGACACTGAAAACAAAAGCCACATTTGTGTTAAAGGGGTCGGGCCTGTGGATATGAATGAAGTGGTGCACATATCAGTTATTATTTAAAGTAAAAGTAGACCATAGGTGACAACAAAGAAAAGAACACCTGAATTCACTAAAGTAGTCTGAGGTTAACCAGTGTAATAGTGGTACCAATGGTAAAGTAAATGTCTGAAAGTAGACCTTTTCCCACAGAGGTAATGAGACAGGCTGGATTCAAGTCTAACAATATCCTGTTAGTGCAAGAACTAAAAGTATTAGGTGAACTCTATGGGAGAATATTTAAAAGGCCAAACAAAACAGGATGGTTAAAGGACATTTACACTTGGACTTAGCCAAAGGGCCGAGAAGTGAATGTCTAAAGGACCTTTAAAAGCAAGGATCTCTACTGTATAATTTTACAATTATACCCATTATGTAATTTAAATCATTTGCATTCTTATAATGTAAGTATCTTCTGTTGCTCCAAACCTGTTGTAAACATTGATCCAAACACAAATACATTGTGTCATTAGTTTAGGAAAAGCCTAAGACAAGGGATTGTGTTTTATGTTTGAGTTAGTGCTGAAGACAGAGAGAGAACATTCACAGAAAGTGGAAAACAAGTAAGACTAAATATTTATTGAAAACAGAAGCTCTGAGCCAGGAGTAACTGGGAGAAAAGTGAGCCTTCCACTGACTTTTTTTAAATTAAGTAGGAATATTAGTTCATTTTCTGTTGCTCATACCACAATATCACAGACTGGTATAAAGAAGTTTATTTTGTCTTGTGGTTCTGGTACAAGGTCAAAGGGCTGCATCTAGTGATGGCTTTCTTGAAAGAGTTCGAGGTGATGTGGGAATTCACGTGGTGAGACACAAGGAATCTATGTGGGTATGTGTGTTCAGGTATTTATCTTCTTACAAAATCACAAGCATTCAGTTGTTTCAATTTACCTAATCCTAATCATCTTCCAGAGACCCTATCTTTAAACGTTGTGGAAGGATGAAGTGTTCATTCTCTTAATATGCAATGGGTATTAAATTTCAATATGTTTCTATTTTGGAGTTTTAGAAGGGATAACCCATATTCAAACCATTGCACTGAACCATATGGAAATAGTTATCATAAAATTTAATATCATTTTATATAATAAGTCACATCATTTACAGACTATTTCATATATACTTTAAATCTTTGCACATGACAAATATATTGAAGGACCCTCAAGTATCAGAAAAAAATCAACTAAAATGGCAAAGACTTGCTAAAAGATCTTTATTTTTCTCAAGAAGACCACTTGTTTCATTACAGTACTGCTAATGAAGTCTATTCAACTATTGATTTTAATTCAAAGTTGTTTTATTTTCATGTCTCTCATTCTTATCATGACTGGCTCATGGGAATGTGAATCTGTGACACTGAAAATAACAGGCCAAATCTTTAAATGCTAATAGAAACAGTGATTGATTTGAGGCTAAAAAATCATCATCATCTTTTTTGTTTTTATTCTTACTAGAATGGCCAAACAATGCAGTATGAATTACTACAGATATCATCCAAATACTTTAGCAAGATAAATAATAAAAGTTTCTTATTTTCCCACTTCAAAACTTGTTATTTATGAAAACTGTTATAGTAGATAAGATCTCAGAGAAGTTTTTTTTTTTTTCTGGTACCAGGGATTGAACTCAGGACCTTGCGCTTGTGAGGCAGGCAGCAGAACCACTGAGCTAAATCCCCGGCCCTCAGAGAAGTTTTAAAAAGACAATTCAGAAAGAAAAAGTAATAATAGTAAGTTTCTTACTATAGACAGCTATCTAACAGTCTAATAATAAATACAAATTGCAAAAAAAGGAAGAGAGAAACATCAGCAATAAATGTGAATATTTGATTCCTCAAAACATCATTCAGATGGGTTGTCATCAAATCAAATATAAATTAAATACAGTTCAAGCATTGAAGATGTCATTGTGGGTTGATTTGAGAAAACCTCATGAAAAGAGTAATAGGTTTTGTTAGGCCTCAAAAGATGAAGCATGTTCTCTGAAAACTGACTCAGTCACCATCTTGAGCAAGATTTCTCAATCCTGGCATTTAGACTGGGTAATTGTGAGGGGCTGCATTGTGAGGTATTTAGTAGCATCTCTGGACTTTATGAACTTGTTACCTGCAGCAAACTCCATCTTCACCTCAGCTGTAACAACCAAAAATGTTTCTAGGCATTGCCTGCACCATCTGTGAGGGAGGGGAACAAAATTGCCCCTGGCTGCGCGTCACTGATTTAGCATATAAAGGATAAAAACGTGTAAGTAGAGAATTTGACTTCACTTCAGTGTCTTTGCAAGCAAGCCAAGGAACAGCAGGGCAGTTTTGGTACAGTTAAAGGAAATTGCCAAGTTCTTTAAAGAAGGTAGCTTGATTCACCCACTTGATGATGTTGATTAGTACCAGAAGAGTAACACCAGATAATAATATTAATAACTGACCGGGGACACCTTGGCTCTCATAGAATAGATATAATAAAATCTTAACACCTATTTTACTGACGGCTCAGTGATGACTGTACTTTTCCTGAGATTCCCTGAATAATACATGCACACACAACAATTTCTGATGATTCATTAAAATTATAGTTTAGAAAATATGAAAAACATTAAAAATATACTTAGAACCTACTCATGTTTTACTTTCCAATTTCAACTACCAAGTGAATTTGTTCTTTTTCCATTTACATTGATTTCAGTAAACTTGTCAGATATAGATTTAGTTATATGCCTAGCTAAACAGCTTTGTAGGGTATGGCTATATTGGAATAGGCAGCTTTGGATAGTTTTGAAAATTTATTTTTAAAGAGTGATGAGGTGATAAAAAGAGACTTAAATCATGAAGATGCTCACCTTAAGATAATTTAAAAGATGAAATCAGAAACGTATAAGGCCAGCACAGATAATTGTGGGTATGCAAGATATATAATGTATGTTCTCATCTTTATATCCTATTTCATAGACTTTATCAGAATTTCATAAAGAAAATAGTTTTCCTGGATTAATTGTTTTGAGTTATAACATGAACGTGGGATGAATTTTGCCAATTTAAGTTTGAATAACATGAATCTCAACAGAAAGTCTGGTTCTTATGAATGTACCTAGCAAACACCTCTTATGAGTCAGGCACTGTGATAGAAACTAGAGTAGAGACTGGTCAATCGGACTCCCTAACTTACAAGCCAAATAAAGGGAGTTTTACAAAAAGGATACAAGCGCAGTTAAATGTTATAGATAATATACAGATACTCACAAAGGAAGGGGAGATCAGTTAGAGAAGTATGTAGCAGGAAATATGTGGAATCATATCATATTCCTATTAACAGTGTATACTGTTTTATTGTATCTTTGCCAGTAGGGTGTATTATCACTTAAAATACTTTGTTAATTTAGTAAGCAAAATTGGTACCTAGTTTCAATTTCTATTTATATGTTGGAGAGGTCAGTTTTAAAAAATACTGTATATGTTTTTCATTTGTATTTCCTGTTTTGTGAATTGTCTACTTATTCCCTTTTTTCTCATTCCTGTTTAAATTTAGTGCCCTCCGCCCTATCTTCCCATGTCTACCAGTACTCACATGACTGTTCACATAGACAAATGTATTTTTCTGGCAAACATCATCCCAAAGATGGTAAGTTGTTTTTTTTTTGGTGGTGGTGGTAGGGATAAAACCAGGCCCATACACATGCTAAGCATGGGCTCTACTACTAAAGTAAATAAGGTTTTATAACTGAAGAATCACTTGTTATTTACTTAGGACAAATTATAACGCAATGCTCAAAGCTGATATTCTTTTCAGAATGTTTTATTTCTCTGATCTCTATTAAACTAGATTCTAATAGGGCATTTTCTGTAAAGAATTATTTTCTCTTCCAATCCTGTTTAGTCCCATAAACTAAAACTCATTTTCTAAAATCAGTGAAGCTTGCCAAGTGAATTAAAATTTAGAATTTGTAAATTTTAATAGGTTCCTGACTTTGGCAAACTGAGCTCATAAATTGATGTTTTCTTTTTCTTTACCTTTTTATTTTTTAAGATTTTGCATTACTGGGAACTGAACTCAGTTCCACTTGCACTGAGCTACATCCCAGCCCTCCTCTCTTAAATTTTGAGATAGGGTCTCCCTAAATGGGCCTGGAACTTTCTATCCTCCTGCCTCAGCCTTTCTAGTAGCTGGGATTACAAGCATGCACCACTGTACCCAGTGAAGAGAGCTTTTCAAATAATTGTCATGAATAATTTCATAACATTTAATGTTGACATTGGTACCTAAGGGGGATGAGTTTAATAATGAAACTATATATTCTGTCTAGAGAGTATTTTTATTCTTATCTTAATTTTATTATTATTATTATTTATTTTTTTTGGTACTGGGGATCGAACTTGGGACCTTGTGCTTGCAAAGCAGGCAGTGGAACCACTGAGCTAAATCCCTGGCCCCCTTATCTTAATTTAAAAAATGCCCTTTAAAGAGAAATTAAGGTGAGTATGAAATGAAACTAATCTATATGATAACTTTATTATCAAAATCCAAAATACAGATAAATATTGAAATTAAAGATCCTTTGATAATTCAGACAGGATTTAAATCTGGTCAACTTATAGAATGAATTTGTGAAAACTTAAGTAACATTAATACTATTTTTTCTTTATGTTTATGCACTTGTGGTTATATATGCTCACCATCAGCATTTCAGATTCAAAATTTGATTATATTCAATATATTAATAATTTTAAAATACCTACTCAGCAAAGTTTTTATCAATTTAGTCTACTTTTCCAGATTTTTACTATTAAATATATATTTTAATATGATATAATTACATCCTTTAGACTTGCTTTTAAAAAATTGGAATAGGAAAAAATGGTAAGTGTGATTTTCAAATCATCAATTTTATTTATGTGACTGTGAAGCATGGAACACATGGTAAAGCAGTTATGGTTGATGATACAGCCAAACATTGTTTTTAATAGTAAAATGAAGATGTATTGTAGTTTTGGTTACCCATGTGATGGAATACTCTGTTCTTTTCTCATATCAGATAGAAATGAAAGCATCTAACATATTTATAGATTTAAATCTTCACTAAACATTGCTGCTAACTGAGGCCTTATTCACTCTGTGTTCCTTGGTAAGACAAAGAATTTTGAGAACTATGACTGTAGTTATTGTAATGCCCATGAGAATGGAAAGTTGTCTGTTATAAGGCAAAGTTTAGAGAATATTTTATTTGTTGAGTGTTTATTCTCCAAAGGTAGACAGAGACTTAAATGGAATTTAAAATGCTTGTGAGCTTAACTCACTCTTTAAGGAACAGATGAGTATGTAACAGCAATCATAACTCCACGTAGTACTTACTGGTCTGCCTTTCCAGCTGGAATGTCAAGGATTAAAGCAGTGGTTCACAAATTGTAGTGTGTATATCAGTCACTTGGAAAACTTGTTAAATATGTAGACTTCTAGGCTCACCCATAAAGACTTTTCTCTAGTAGGTCTGCGGTGGAACTAGTCTGAGTCTACTAAGCATTCCAGAAATTGTGATTTAGACGCCTCCAGAGCCAAATTCTGAAATGCCAGGCAAGTAAATAAACCCCTGGAAGAGATCTTGGGGAAAGGACATTGTATAGCTCACTGCTGAAAGAAAGTGGGATTGTTACGTCCACTGAAGACTCTGCATGTATAAAGGGAATTGTTCACATGGAAAGCTCACAAGTAGAGTCATCTAATCATGCAATCTTTCTTAAAAGTGACTTGAAAAATTCATCGGATCTGTCTGGATTGTTGACAATTTCATTTTTGAATATGTTCATTTCTTCAACTCTGTGGTTGTCCAGTCTCACTTTGGACTGTTCTAACCATTATAACAGTCATCCATAGAGGAAGAAGAAATTTGTGTCTCACATCATCTATTTGTTTCTAAAACATATAACATCATGTTTGTTAGATTTTTAAGAAGGGAGAAGAGTGAAATATTACTTGTAAGTCTAAAGACAAATTCCAAGCATTCTTTCCAAATTAAGGTTGTGCCAGTGCTTTAAGAGACATTTATGTGAGTTCAGACTTAAATATTGCCAATATTGATTTTATTTAAAAGGCTAGAGTTCTTACAAAAAACTAGCAAAAACTATTTTTAACAATCAAAATTCTTTTCTATAGCTATAATATTTCTTTTTTCTTCTCCATCAAATTAAAGTGAAAGATAAAAAAGTATCTTTTTCCAAAATTTATTTTATTCTACATCATCTACATCTTTGTTAACAATGTAAAAACTAATATTGTGTAACTTAAGGAATTCGGTTTCCATACCTTCTTGCACACCCTATGTACTTTATCTTGAATGCATTTCCCTTCTTTCAGAAAGCCTTCTCATATTCATTTCATACCATTTTTTATCCCCTTTTGTCCATGGCCATACCACCCTGAATGTGCCTGATCTCCTCTTTTACTCTCTTTCCCATAGGGTTTTTTTATTCAACAAGATGTTATTATTACTGTTCCTTTAATTACCCTTGAGTTGTTTTATATATATTTATCCAAGGATGAAAACTAAATCTTTAGTTTCATTTGTTGGTGGAACAGCAGGTCATTTTTATTTCTTTACTTTCGGTGTCCAAGTGTCAACAACGCATGGCCATCTGAATAGAATCATGTGCTAAATTGGGAAGCTGTGAAATCAGGAGGGAAAGGACCTCATGAATTTAACTTATCATCCCCTGAAACCCGTAGTAGCAAAATCAGTGACTAGTACCCTAGTTATGCCAAAGAGGTTTGTTTTCCAGGGAGGCAGTGTTGTCTGAGTGATTTAGGATCCACAGTCATGATACTCACAGGAAGGAGAGCTGGAGAGCAGGTCAAGATCACTTGTTTATTGAGATAAACTGATTTAGAAAACGCTCAATCCTGTCCTCCTTGAATTTACAGTGGTTGTTTTTTCTAATATTTGCAAAACCTGAGGAAGGATTCACAAGGTTTCTTTCATGGCTACTTCCTTTGTTAGTTTCAGAGGCTTATCCATATTTTTGGCAAAGGTATTTTAAATGCAGTCTTGAAAGCCATGAGTTAAGTAAGTTGGAATTCTAGCTTTGGTGGAACTTTGTGAACTAAGGTTTCCTATAGCTACTACCAAAATTGTAGTTTCCACTGCCCAGAAAACATTGTTAATCCTTCAAAGTTTTATTCTCTTACACCAATTTTCTTTCTCCTATGGAAGTTGGCATTTAGTAAATGCTAAATACTTGTTGAATTAAATAGATGTGTGCCTCTTTTAAATATTTTGTCCATTGAATTAGTTCAGTTGCATTTCTGTAAAATATTTCCAATTAGTATGAACTATTTGGGATGGTAAAGCTGTAATTAGACTTACAATTTGGGCATTATAGACCAACAGTAGTATCAGGCCTTTTTTTCTCAGTACTATTTCTAAAACGTTGTAGAGTTAAGGAGATCAAGAATATTTTCTTTTTTATTTTTTCCCATTTCCCTCCCCTCCCCTTCAGCCCCTCCACCCTTGTATTTATAAAGACTTTGTTTCCATTTTTAAATTTTCGCATGTTAATTCTATTCCCTTTCCTTTCTTCTACCCCTTCCCCTTCCCCTTTGCAGGTTTTCTTTCTATTTCACATTATCTATTATACATTTTGATCTTTATTTTTACTTCCACTTTCTCACACCAGAGAAACTATTTCGTATTTATGCATGTGTGTCCTATTTATTTCATTTAAGAGTATGGTCTCAATGTGCATTTAGCTGTAAATGCCTCTAGTTTCTCATTCTGTATGACTAAGTAGCACTCCATTTCATAAAAAAAAAGAAAAACATCTTTATCCAATCTCCAGTTGATGGGCATTTGGGTTGTTTCCAAGTTTTAGCTATTATAATCTGTGCAGCTATGAACATGGGTGTACATATATTGCTGTGGTATGATTCTTTTAATTCTTTTGGGAAGATAACCAGAAGGGGAATAGCTGGGTCCTAGTTCTTGGAGGTATGTCCATACTGATTTCCACAGTGGTTGCAACAATCTACACTCTCACTAACAGTGGAGAAGGGTTCCTTTTTCCCCACAGCCCTGCTAGAATTTGTTATTTGCTGATTTCATGATAGCAGCCATTCTCTCTGGGGTGAGGTGGAATCTCAGGGTTGCTTTCATTTGCATCTCTCAAATAACAAGTGATGTTGAACACGTTTTCATATGTTTATTTGCTATTTCTACTTCTTTGTCTGAGAAATGTCTGTTCATTTCAAATGCTCACTTTGAGATTGGATCTTTAAATTTGGGAAGTCTGATTTTTTAAACTTCTTTATAAATTCTATATATATTCTATATTCTATTTATATATATCCTTTGTCTGAGGAACAGCTAGTAAAAATTTTCTCCCACATTGTGGGTTGTATCTTCATTCTGTTGGTGGTTTCTCTTGCTGTGCAGAAGCTTTTTTAAGATGAGATCCTACTTGTTGATTCTTTATGCTAGTTCACATGCAACTAGGTTTTGTTCATGAAATCTTTACCCACACCAATGTCTTCAAGAGTTCTACCTAACCTCTCTTCCAGCCAGTTTAGTGTTTCTGTTTTAATATTTAATCTTTAATCTATTTCAACTTTAGTTTAGTGCACGGTGAGAGATATAGGTCTAGTTTTAATCTTTGGCAAGTTGAAACCCAATTTTTCCAGCACCATTTATTAAAGAGGCTATCTTTCCTCCAGTGAGGGTGTTTGGCTCCTTTGTCGAAGATGAGGTGGCTGAGTATGCCTGCAGTCATTTCTGCATCATCTAATCTGTTCCACTGATCCTCAGATCTGTTTCATTGCCAGTACCATGATATTTTTATCACAGCAGTTTGGTAGTGTAGTTTCAAGTTGGAGATTCTGATACCCTCTGACTTGTCTTTGTTGCCTAGAATTATTTTTGCTATTCTAGGTCTCTTCTGGTTCCAAATGAATTTTTGGATTGTTTTCTCAAGCTCTGTGTAGTATGCTGTTGGAATTTTAACTGGGATTGCATTGAATCCATATAGCAGTTTTGGAAGTATGGCCATTTTCACTATATTGGTTCTTCCTACCCAGGAGCAAGGGATGTCTTTCCATTTTCTGATATCTTCTTTAATTTCTTTTTTCAGAATGCTATAGTTTTCAGAGTAGAGGTCTTTGATTTCTTTCAATAGGTTCACTGGGTCTTCAAATTTGGGAGGTCTGATTTTTTAGAGTACTTTATATATTCTAGATAGTAGACCTTTGTCTGAAGAACAACTGGTAAAAATTTTCTCCCACATTATGGGTTTTCTCTTCACACTATTGGTGGTTTTTCTGGCTGTGCAGAAGGTTTTTTTCTTTTTTTTTGTACTGGGGATCAAACTTGGGACCTTGTGCTTGCAAGGCAGGTGGTGGAAACACTGAGCCAAATCCCCAGCCCCAGAAGCTTTTTAATAAGACAACATCCCACTTTGTTGATTCTTTGTGCTAGTTCATGTTCAACTGAGGTTTTGTTCATGAAATTTTTTCCTCTGCCAATGTCTTTAAGAGTTCTACCTAACCTCTCTTCCAGTCGGCTTAATGCTTTCATTTTAATGTTTAGATCTTTGATCCATTTTGATTTTAGTTTAGTGCATGATGAGAGATATAGGTCTAGTTTTAATCTGTGGCAAGTTGAAACCCAATTTTTCCAGCGCCATTTATTAAAGAGGCCATCTTTCCTCCAGTGAGGGTGTTTGGGTCCTTTGTCAAAGATGAGGTGGCTGAGTATGCCTGCAGTCATTTCTGCATCTTCTAAACTGTTCCACTGGTCCTCAGGTCTGTTTCTTTGCCAGTACCATGCTGTTTTTAATCACAGTAGCTTTGTAGTATAGTTTCAGGTTGGGGATTATGATACCCCCTACTTTGTCTTTGTTGCCTATAATTACTTTTGCTATTCTAGGTCTCTTCTTTTCCCAAATCTATTTTTGGATTGTTTTTTCAAGGTCTGTGAAGTATGCTGTTGGAATTTCAATTGGGATTGGATTGAGTCTCTATGGCAGTTTTGGAAGTATGGCCATTTTCTCTATATTAGTTCTTCCTACCCAGAAGCAAAGGATGTCTTTCCATTTTCTGGTATCCTCTTCTATCTCTTTTTTCAGAGTGCTATAGTTTTCAGAGTAGAAGTGTTTGCTTTCTTTTGTTAGGTTGATTCCTAGGTATTTCATTTTTTTGGATGCTATTGTGAAGGGAGTTGTTTCTCCAGTACCTATTTCAGTGAGTGTACAGGAAAGCTATTGATTTTTGTGTGTTGACCTTGTATCCAGTTACCCTACTGAATTTGGTTAAGTGTAGAAGACTTTTGGTGGAGTTCTTGGGGTCTTCTATATACACTATCATGTCGTCTGCAAATAATGACAATTTGACTTCATTTCCTATCTTTATTCCTTTTATTTCTTTCACTTGTCCAATTACTGTGGCTAATGTTTCCAAAATTATATTGAAGAGGAGTGGTAATAGTGGACATCCTTTTCTTGTTTCTGATTTTAGTGTGAAGGATTTCAGTTTTGACCATCATGTTCCTCAGCTCCTCTATTTCTTTCTGTGTTTCTGCTCTAGCATTATTAATCATGTCTTTCACTATGAATGCAATCTCTGTTGTTGTCTGAGAAATTATTTCTGATTTCATTTTTTCCGTATCCTCTTTCGTGCTAGTTCAAGGAGTCCAGGTGGTTGAGTATCAGATTATTTCATCTTGTTTCCCTTTGGGGTTGCCTTAGGTGTTCTAGACATCTGGTTTTGAGTCTTGTTTGGTTGTCTTCTCATTTGAACAGATACAGCTTGATGCACCTTTGTTGAGGCAACTATTTGCTCACCCAGTGGTCTTCAGTTCTCAGCAAGCCACTGAGTAGCCTTTACTCTGCTACTCACCAATGCAGCAATTCTTTGGTTCAGAGTGGTGACCTTTTGGATCCCCATGCTGTCTTATTGTCCAGGTGGAGTTCTGGCTGTGGCCAGTGCACACTGGGGATGGTAGGCAGTCATGCCTCTGGTAGGGCCTGCCCTCCTACTCCTACTTAGCTGTTATCTGGGAGGGCCTTTGGCTGGGGTTGTCCAACCCAGTTGCTGGTGTCTGGGTGGGCTTCTGGCTATGGTCTGCACACACTTACCAATGGTATAGGGGTGGGCCTCTGGACGTTGCTTGTGCACCCATGCAGCTCTTTTCCAGGTGGGTCTTTGGGCCTGTGGGCCCAAGCAGCTGGGGTCAGGGGCAGTGGCCTGGCTGATCATGCCTGCAGCCACACCACTCTGGTCCACACCAACTTCTCACTGGGATTTGCAAGCACTTACCAGTGGTATCAGGGCCAAGAATATTTTCTTGAACTTTAGCCATCCTCTACTTTTCCAAGTCTAGGCTTCTGGTCTGTAAAGTTGAAGTGACCTTTGTGAAGTAATAGGCATAGATAAATTAGTTCTTTTTGGAAATATATAGTAGTCTTTAAGAATTCCTTACATTCAAACATTTTTGCTTTGTAGAATTAATTATCTTTTTTCTTTAATTGACTAATTTAACAGTTGACATATTAAGCCTCCTTATTAGGGAAAAATATACAATTGAGAAATAGTGAAAGTTGCGTGACAAAGCAGTTAAACTGGTTGCAAGGACTAGGAAGGATCAGTGCATCAGTTTCGAGAAGGAAAAGTCATGGGCTAAGGGGAAATTCATATAAATCATTAGCTAATTAGAGCAGAAACAACTTCTCCCCTTACAGCATCCAACATCTCCCATACAAAAGGTTTTGCTCTTCCTTCTGGAAAGGGGGCTAGCAAAAGAAGGAGTTAAAAACTGGCAAGCAGTAAGTGAAAGGCAAAAATAGGCATGGCTCAGACTCCAGTCTATTTTCCACCCCCAGGGTGGAAATTTCTTGTATGTCCATAGGAGGCCTCTGCATAGCACCTATCTTGCAGTAGTGAGGTAATGAGCTACAAGCTTTGTCTTCTTGGGAATCTTATTCATGTCACAATTGCCTCACATACACATCACACAGCACAAGAACTACAGTAATAAGATGATGAGTCTACTCTTCCTTGTAATCTTGTTCACATAATGCTGGAAAATTTTATCTCACACATTACCACACCCCCTTCTTATATCTCCCTGCATGGAAGCACACATGTGTACCTGTAAACACATACACACAGATACATACTATTCTTCCCCAATCTTCAACCTATGCTCACAAGGAATCTCATTCTTGCTTATCTGAATCACTTTTCTTCCTTGCAAGAGAAAGGAGAGATCTTCCTATTGAATGAATGTGTATGATACACATTACCCTTTATATTGACACTTTTTTTCTATTTACTCCACTGATTATGAAATCCTGACATTTTATTGTTGAATTGTTTATATTTAAAAATTTCAATTCTTCTATTTACAATTAAAAGATATCTTCCCTTTTGTTTGGATTAATGATATAATTTATAGAAAGAATTTACCTATTTGTTTCATTTTGACTCTTATTCTTAATATCAAACAGAACCATAAGGAATCATCATTTCTATATGTTAAAATGATCAAATAATATTAATTTCTTAAGTTTAAAACTAAATATTACATTACTTTTCATTTAGTAGTATTATTTCAATCATTTATGTTTTTAAAATTTTTGTACTTGTTTTCTTCCCTAGTCTTTTTTTCCCCAGACAAAGTCTTGATTATGTGGATCATCTATTGTTTTTTGCTGTTGTTGTTGTTTTATTTTTTTATTTTTTTATTTTTTGAGACACAGTCTTGCTTTGTAGTTCAGGCTGGCCCTGAACGCACTATGTAGCCCAGGCTGTCCTTGAACTAATGGCGATCCTCCTGCCTCTGCCTCCTGAGTGCTGGGATTACAGGCTTGCCCCACCACTCCTGGCCCCATCTATTATTTATGAGGCCACTAAGTACAGAGTAAGGAGGAGGAGATTTATTTCTTACTCTTTCTTCTTAAGTCTTGATAGCCTTTCTTTGTGACCTATAGCTGCTTCTCATAGCACCAGTGACTTCAGCATAATCATCCAAGAGCTCTTGTGAGCCCTATGTGCCTTTAGGTGGGAGACTGTGTTTCATGACGATCTTGTTTGTGGGCATTTATTTGTCTCTAGGTATATGCTGTGGCCATAGCAGAACACTCTCTGGGAGTGAGCTTGTTCTAAAGCTTGAGTTCCTGACCTCCAGAACTTGCTGCTTCTATCCTTCCCATAGGCCCAATCCTAGGCACCCTTTCCCCAGCTGTTTTTAACAGCTTTACAAAGTACTTTACTGAAGCCAGAGAAGAAAGGACTATTTTCCTGAATAGCATTCATTGGGTGAGATGTTACATATATCAACTCAGTTTGGCTTAGCTCAGTTACATTATTATGGATATTCTGAGTGTTAATGGCTGAGATTAACATTTAAATTGTTGGACCTGGATTAAAGCAGCTGCCCCTCCATAATGTGAGTAGATCTCATTCAACCAGCTGATGGGCTGAACAGAACAAAAGATTGACCTCCCTTGAGCAAGAAAGAATTCTGCAAGTGTTGTGGCTTGTATTAGAAGTCCTCCCCAAAGCTTCATGTGTGCTTGTAGGTGGGGGTTTTCAGAGGGGGCTGGATCTAGGGTATGTGATACTGGGATTAAGAGTGTGAGATATCTGGATTAGTCCCCTACCTGGATTAACATAACTCTGAGTGCGGCTGAATGGTGGTGCCACACTGGGTATGGGTGATACAAATCAATAGGTTTGTTGCCTTGATGGAATATAAAGGGAAAGAAAGAAGGCAAGCTCACTTCTTCCTGTTTCCTTTATACCCTGCTATGGACTATTTCTCCTCTGCTATGCCACCCTGCCTTGTAGTCAGGTGCCTATGGACTAATACTTCTATAAACTGTGAACTACAATAAGCTTTTCCTCTCTTAACTTGTGGGTGTTAGGTATTTTGACCCAGCCATAAGGAAGTAACTAAGACAGCAAGAAAATTTCTTTTTCACTTGAACTATGTGATTCATTCATTCATTCCAAGTTCTTTAGCCTGATGGTCTGAACTTAAACTGCAGTGCTGGGTTTCCACAATATATATACATATAATATTATATATATAAAATATATATC
>NW_004624814.1:7104509-7116829 GCF_000247695.1 Heterocephalus glaber | reverse complement strand
TATATAGGATATATAGATATATAGGAAAATATATAGGATATATATATATATATATATATATACATATATATGTTTTTCTAGAGAACCATGACTAATACATGGGGGATGAAAACTAATGTTTATTTAGGACAGGATATGTGTCAGGCATTCTACATATATTAACTCAGAATCTCCAGACAACTCTTGAAGGTAGCAGAGATCCAAAAAGATTAAGGAACTTGCCCTAAGCATCAAATAAGTGACAGAACCTTGTTTGAATTAAGGTTTGTATCATTCTGAAGTGTCTTCAAGTACATGACTCCACAGGAAAAATTTGCATTTGATAGATACTTTATGAGTTTTCTGCAATAATCTAATAATGTAATTAAGCCATGAAATTCCTTTATTAAGGACCATATTATTTTCTCCTTTTCTCACTTCCCTAATAGACAGTTATCTTTTTTAAATTGTTAACCAGCATCCATTCCTCTCTAGCAGAGACCTAGAGGTATCTCTGAGGATTTACCTCTTTCCCACTTTGTATAAATAGTGCTGGGAAGCAACTTCAGGCTCATCTAAGCCTCTAACAATAGAACCTTAAAGGAACCAGACTTTTCTCTTCCACTTTTTGGAAGTGGTGGTGGGTGAGCTTGTGATCTAATTCACTAACTGGAAGTTCTCTCCCAAGACTTTGAAGTCTGAGAAAGTGGTACAAGAGTAAAGAGAACAACAAGAAGTCTTCCATGGAAGTGACAGCTACGCAAGCTTTAATATGGTTATTACCTCCCATTTCTTCATTTCTTGTCTTTCAGAGTTCTCTTGGTTTCTTTTGCATACAAGTCTGGTTCCCTAACTTCTTGTCATCTCTGAGAGGCTCTCAATATTCTTCCCATAGGCTCCTTTCTGTTTATGTTAGTCAGGGTCAGTTTCTGCTGCTTCTAAGCAAGACACATAGTGATGAGGAATTTCAGCATAAACATTCAGAGAAAGGTGAGCTATAAAGTGTGATGTTCTGTGGTGATGCAGCTAGGTAAGTTATTGTCTACAGTCATCTGAAAAAATATCAATAAAAGATCAAGTTTGGTAGTTTGGAATAGTTTCTGCCATTAATCAATATAAAGGATTTAAGAATTTCAAACATCAGGATAGAGAGGCCCCCTCTGATGGTATTGGATGAATAAAAGCCAAACAATGATAGGTTTGAGATATTAAAGATTTTTAAACTGGATATAAAATCGGGGACTTTATATAAATATATCAAAAGTAACTCATGTCTTATATATATTGAGTTGGGATAGCACAGAATCAAACTAAATATTTAACCACCAGCTGATTTGGAGTTAAATGAGTCTGGGAAGGCTGTTTGTGATAACAAAACAACTCCATAATCTCAGTGGCTTAAAGCAATAAGTGGTGCATGTAGTGCATTTGTAGTGCATGTGCATTTCAGGTAGTTTGGAAGTTCTACTCTGCCTCATGCTTTCTCCAGGAGCCGGGCTGATATAGCAGCCATTATCTGGAACATTACTTATCATTGTGATAGAGAGATGGAAAGAAAATATGATGAATTGAACACTGACTCTTAAAGAGTCTAGAGGGAAGTAAGAGACATCAATTTTGTTCATAAGTCTTTGCCTAAAGCAAGTTATTTGGTATTTTTTTTTGGTACTGGGGATTGAACTTGGGACTTTGTGCTTGCAAGGCAGGTGCCAGAACCACTGAGCTAAATTCCTGGCCCTATATGGCATTTTCTAACTTCAAGGGGGCAAGGATGTACAATTCTGCCTAGTGCTGGAGCCAGAAATACATGGTGGGCTACTATTAGACTACTATGAGAGTTTTGCTATATTTCTTACATAAAAGCTGTTTTATTGACTAGGAAAAAGTGTACCAAAGACAGAGTAGCTTGAACTTTGAAATCCATCTAAGTCCCCAGTGAACCTTTCTTGACAGAAGTGATCCTTCTCTGTTCTCTGAAAAATCTTCTTCCTCTCATGTTGATGGATGCCTGTGTATCTGCATCTGAGGGAGTACACATTCAGAAAAATGATAAAAGTCTTTCTGCACTACATCTTTTCATCCATCGAACATTAGTTAGACTTCTACTATGGCATGAATGAGTCCAGAATCAAACTTTGAAAGTAAAATTTACACACACACACGCAAAGTGGTGGGCAGGAATATTGCTAATATATTTTAACCATGTAGTAGGAAATATATGTGGGAATGGATTCTGTGGTCTCTTGGCCAAGGGACAATAAAACAAAATTTTAATTTTAGTGAATTTGTATCTGTGGTTTGTACTAGAGAATCAATATAGAATAAACCAAAGGGGTTGATTTTAACAGCTTTTGTGGCAATTAACACACATATAAAAGCACGTATGTAAAAATGCATCTAAGAAGCCAGGAGTGGTGGTGTACACCTGCAATCCCCACACTCTAGCAGGCTGAGGCAGGGGGATCACAAGGTCAAGCCCAACCTGGACAACTTAGTAATTTAATAACTCTGTCTCAAAGTAAAAAACAAGAAGTCTCTGGATTCAATCCTCAGAACCAAACAAAACAAAATAAAACAAAACACACACGAAAAAACAAAACAAAAAAGCAACCAATGATCAAAGAAAGTTGAAGTGTTAGGATGTTAGAACTGTCTAATTTTAGAAATTGCAGAAATAATCAAATTTAGAGAATCTATATGACAGTCTCTTCAACATGCACCTGAAAAAAGATATGTATATATATATGTATATGTATATCACATGTATCATTAAAATATTTGTTTTAAAACATTGTTCTCTTACTGCCAGATACACTGTTCTCTTACTGTCCAATATGCTGGTATGATATACTGCATTTAAAATGAACAGCACCATGGGAGTGGCAGAGACCAAGCAAGATGGTAATGGAAAGTGAGATTGGCAACATTAGAACTGCCTCTCTGAAGGAACTTTCTGGCTGTGGATGAGTTTTCTAAGAGAAAAATTGGAGGTGAAGCAAACATATAACATAAATTATAAACCCCAGGTCTAATAAGCACAGGCCTTACTTCAGCAATGGGGAAAACACCTTTAGTCCAATTCTTAGACCTAATTATTTACATTATCAGATTTTCTTGAACGAGGGGAAGGCCAGACAACTTTGATACCAGACCCTTCCATAACATTCAAAGTATATCTGGGAGATAGCAAGATATAGCCACCAAAGGAAAAAGCAACCTTCTGTACTTTTGACCTATATCACTAAGAAAGAGTCCTAACATTGGGAATGCTCTGGAAGGAGCATATCCCCACTTTTTTATCCTGCTTTGGCCATTTACCAGGTGACCTGAAAGGTGTCATTTTGAGTGAAGTCCAGAAAAAGAAAATTGGCATAGGCAGAAAAGCTCATAATGCTATGGAGCTATTAGTGTGTTTAAGTCTGGAACAGAGGTAAGAGTGAGTGAGAGAAGGGAATGAGTGGATTTTAAATTAAGACAATATAAGCAATTACATGTGAATGTAATTTCTTCTGGAAATACTGACAGAAGGATCCCTATATTAGAAGCACACGTCTTCTAATTTGGCAATTTATAAAAATAGTGAACACAATCCCTGAAACTTCCTGATGAATGGTTAATTGGAGCTGTTTGTATACTCTATGAAATAGAGGTATTCATTGGAAGCACAGGTTGCATACCCTAATTTAAATTCTTTGATAATTCCATAATTGCAAGGAAACTTCACATGGAAATGGAGGCGACAGAATTGTTTTACCTCGGCATTAGTCTTTTTCCAGTTAAATTTTATTACTAAATATGACTTATCAGGAGCAGAAATTCTTTTATCTTAGGATGCTTCATATCAATTTCAAGTTAAGACTACCAGAGTGATGTGTGTATAAATAGCTTTAGCATAATGTTTTACTAATCTTTACCATCCAGTTTAATTATTTCTTTAGTTTTAAAATTTTTATTAGTATTTTTTATGATACATACTAAATACATCCATTGTGGAGAACTGGTACATATATTGCATCTTAATGCTGTTTATTTCCCTTTCCCCTTGCATTTGTTTTATATGAGATTTTACTGAGCTTATTTTTGTGATAAACTATATTTTTCAGTGTATCATTGTCAATTTAGAATTTTATTGAAATACGCACTTTTGGCTCATTGGTGTTCGCTTTCATTCTCTTTTTGTCTTATCATTTTTGTGTGTATTTTGTCATTGTCATTCCTTTTAATAGTTCAAAAATATTATTTAGTGTACCCTATTATCTAGGGTAATCATGGACACAATCTTTTCTTATTGAACGTTCTTTATGCTTCCATTAAAACAGAAGTAGTAAAGTTTTTTGTTTCAATATATAGTGTTGATATTTTATCTATATTTACTATCAGGTTCTATTACAGAAATATTTCTGGAGAAAAAAGGTAAGACTTTTGAAATAGATTATTTTAAGGAAAGTTACACTGGGATTTCTTTTCTTTTGCCTTGCTTTTAAGAGACAGTGATCATGTGTGTCTGAAGGAATAATAGTTGGCTGTTGATGTGCGGGTGTTTTGTGAACATGCTTTGTTTGAATTCTCTTTTTTATGTTTCACTCCACTTCTCGGAACTCTACTCACTTATGAGAAGAATGAGTTTTTTAAAGTTATTTTGAGAAAGGCAATGACTGATTGTGGGATGAATCAAAGGCAATATGACATGTTTGGCATAAGGGTCTGTAAAGACAGAACTTTTCATTCTAGAGAACTGACCACGTCTGCCATGTGATACAGACAGCAGATAGTAGTATTCTGTCATCAGCAAAGGTTTACTTATAGTATGTACAATGCTATAGACGGCATAAAGTAAAGAATTTATATAATTTTTTAGAGATGAAACTATATCTAGGTGTAATATGAAAACAATTTTAAAACTGGGGCATGAGACTTCAAATCTTGAAGGTGGAAGGAGAGACCAAGGTCTCAGGATGGGCTGCCCAAAGGTCAGAGGATCTATGATAATAACTTTTTTTCACTGTGATGATTAACATCTTATTAGTATTTCACAAGTGTTATTTTATACAGAAAGTGTTTTTCTCCTCAAATATGAGTCATATTATAAGTTCTCCACATTTTATTATGTTAGCTTCCATATTTTCCAGGCCCGGAAATGAATAAAAGGGGCAGTTGAAGCTAAAAGCCTTTACCCAATCATATATTCATGTATGCATTCATTCAATATTTATGGAGCATTCCTCTCATTATAGGTATACTTGTTGCTCGACTGATAGTAGTTAACAAGCTACACTGATCTCTACCCTCCTGGAATTTGGGGTTTATGAGAGGAGATCAACAAATATATTTCACAATAATTTAAGCAAAGTCAGATCAGTATTTCTGAATACAGGTAATAGATTTTTTCATAACAGTGGGATCTCTCCTAGGGCTTCAGGGCCATCTAAAGGAAGTAAAATACATATTGAGATCTGAAGAGGTAGATAGTTAGCCAGATAAAGAGTAGAAAGGGAGTGGTAATCCAGGGCAATGGAGGGAGGAGAGCTAATGAAAGAGTTTTAAAGAGAAGAAATGATGTATGTAAGATAGGAGACTAGAAGTACAATGAGTGTACACAGAATGAGAATCGGTATAAATGGCACATCACTGTTGGTAGGAGCTGAGTCCAGATAGAAAGGCAGTGTCAAGAAGGACCTTGCAAACCAAGTCAAAGAATTTGCACCTTATTTAAAGGCTCCAGGAGACCACTGAAGGATTCATGTTGTGGGGTAGAAAAAGAATTGATTGAGGTCAGAAATAATGTATTGCCTGAAGTATGTAGAAAAGGTCTGGAAAACATTTAGTAAGACCAACACTAAATTCACTTAATCTGAAAGTAAAGCTCACCTAAAAGGTTGGAATCCCCTGAAGAACCCCACAAATTCCCCTAAATCCAAGGTGGCATAACTGAGGGTGAAGATGAGTCATGAGGAACAGAAGGGCAGAAAAATTCAGTGACTTAAACTGTTTCAGGAAGTGCTGTACTTAGGGTGAGGCTCAGAGGTGCACAAAACTAGTGCTTCCTTCTCAGTTATGCTAAGCCAATGGTTCTCAGTCTGGGAAACACATTAGAATTCCCTGAGGATGTTTATGAAAATATTGATACCTACATCCTATCCATGGTCCAATGAATCACAATCATGAAATCTATAAAAGATCGCTGTAAGATTCTAATACTCTACAGTGAAGGCTGAGACATACCTTATTAAGCTAGCCACAAGAGTGTACAGGCAAAGCAAGAGGGGAGAGGGTAGAATCTCAATGGCTTTTTCACTAGGGCACCAAAAAAGGGGAAGAGTGTGAGGATACTGAGCCTGCTACATAGACTTGCAGAAGAAATCTTTTCTTTAGTCCAGGGTAAAGTTCCATCACTACTCTCATTGTGTAATCCTAGCAACATTTCTCAGTTTAAAGCCTATTTTTTATCTTTCACTAATGTGGCTATCCTAGATTTTTTGTGAATAGCATTTGATTAGTATATCTTTTTCTGTTTTTTGAGTTTTACTTTCTTACAGTATATGGATGCATTTTCTGCATTTTGTTTTTATTTTTATTAATCCAACCTGACCCCCTCTGTATTATAACTGATAATTTCTATTTGTTTCTATATTGTATTTTCTGTATGTGTATTTTGTTATATATTTGAGCCTAATTCTTCCATCTAATTTTTAAAATTCCATTGTTTTGTTTTAATTTCTGTTTCTGATTTTTTTTTTACTGTTTTTCTAGGTCTATTATTTTCCTTTCTTAGCTGATTTGGCACTTTCTTACATTATTTCTGTTCTTTGGTAATAATTGAAACTCTACTATTCATATTTACAAAATCTAGTTGCACAATGTCTTAAGATCAGTTTTGAAAGTATGAAGTATAACACATATGGAAAATGCAAAAACTATAGGTGCAATTTAATAGTTATAAGGCAAATATCTATGCATTGCTTAAATTAAATGCCATAGACAGCACTCCAGAAACTGCTTAGATATTTTATCTCAATCATAAGTGACTCCTTCTTTAAAGGTAGCACTTATCTTTAATTTTAAATAGTTTTTTTTGCTTTATCAGTTAAATATACAGTTTAGTATTGCACCTTTTGTGTTTTATATAAATACAGCTGCAGTGTACATTTTTCCTTTGAAGTTTGTTTATTTCCCTGGTTAAATAAAATTTACAGAAAGCCAATGTTTTGGACTAAGCTCCTGCACGGGACCCTACAGACCAAACTAAAAGTAAAAATGGAGTCACTTGTGCTAAACTTCATCACCAGGCTGAAATTAAGCTGTTTACCTAAACTTTTGAGACATCAAGTTTAGAAAGATAACAGCCAAATTTCCCGAATAGGCCAGTTCCAATTGACAGGATAATGAAATTTTCTCTCTTTTAATTTTAACACAAAGGAAGTAACCTCAAATAAGCTGTTATTAACTTATCAATTATTTTTCTGTTGTTGTCTCCCTGTCTATCCCTGTCTTAGAAAGGAAGTAATTTTGAAATGACCCATTGGCTTTTTGTTTTTGTTTTTGCTTTCTTCAAATCCTTTTCTGTCCATAAAACCAACTTCCTTTACACAGACTATTAAATACTTGTTACAGAGCTTCAGTGTAGCTCTCAGTGGTAGAGCATTTATCTGGCATATACACGGCTCTGGGTTTGATCCCTAGTGCTGAAAAAAAAGTTCTATTTTATGGAAAGAAATGTTGACTGATTTCAAAATAGAAAATAAAGCCAATTAATATCTTTAAGCTGTAAGTTTGTCTTTCACGTCCTTAAGTGTGCACCTAAAATTCATCTGTACAGTGGACCCTTCACTTACGAACTCAATCTGTTCATGAGAGTTGGTTGTAACTCAAATAGGGCAATTGAAGACTCAGGCTCCTCTAAACAGCCTTCAAAGTCTCTCTCTTCTATACAGGCAGATCTCAGTGTCCTTAGAGAGACGGTGGCCCAGGATTTCTCAACCCTACACAGGAAAGGATGTTGCAATAGTCCTTTCAGAGTTCTTTAAGGGTTAAATCTGTATCTGAGACCATTTGGAAGCACAAGCGGCCTGCATTCAGGCCGCTGGCCATAGGTTAAAACAAAATGTCCCAACCTTTTCCAGCTAAGAACCTTTAAATTGAGCCCATAAAAATGAGCATTGTGTTAACGCCAAAAGCAGGGAAGTCATCTTAGATGAGGAGCACATTTAGTCTAAGGGAGAACCCCAACCTTCTCTCTCTCCCCTCCTAAGTCTAGTTCTCATCATTTATGTATGTAGGGGAGGAAAATACTTTCACTAATAAGTTGTAGACTTTGCAACTTTGACTGTGAACATGTGAGATGTTATGTAATAATTTGGGTTTTTAGACAACTTAGTTTTTCTATCTGTTCCTTGTAGAACTCTAACAAACAGTGGTTACTCTGCCAAATTTTTTGTATGTCAGGCCAGTCATAACTCGAGGGTCTACTATATTTTGTTCTTAGTTCTAGGTTGTCCAGCTTTATTCCTGCGTGGCATTTTACAATATGATTATATCACAATTTATTTATCTGTTCTACTATTAATAGAGATTTTTGGCTAGTTCTAATTTTTTTGGTGTTGTTGTTACTGGGGATCAAACTTGAGACCTTGTGCTTGTGAGGCAGATGGCGGCACCACTGAGCTAAATCCCTGGCCCTAGTTCTAATTCTTAAAAACTGAATAATGCTGCTAAGAATATTCTTATATATCCATATACTTAAATTTTAACTCTATTGTGCTGAAAGGCACACATCACTTCAACTGTGATGGAGAATGCCAAACAATTGTCCAAATTAGTCAATTCAGTTTATGTGCCCATCTAATATGTATAAGAGTTCCCGTGACTTCACATCTTCATGGGATTATTAGTACTTTAAAATTTTTGCCAATCTGGAGAGTTTGTAGTAGAAAAATTTCATTCTAGTTTTAAAATACTTTTATCTTAGTGCTATAAAAAGATTGATCATATTTCTCTATGCTAGTTGGCCATTTAAATTTTTTTAAAGTGCTTGTGCTGTCCTTTTATATAGTTTACTTCTGGATTGTCTTCTGGTTCTCACTGATTTGTAGGAACTGTTTTTATATATCCTGGAATTAAGTCTTTTAATAGTTAAATGTTTTAATTGTAGTGAAAGTTGTATCTTTTTAAAATTTAACTTTCTGGTAGTTGGTTTCTGCCACATAAAAACTGAATTTATTTTTGTATATAGATTTTTGTACTCTGTGGCATAGTTACAGTCATTTTAAAATTTATTTTCATGTTTTTATCATAAATTGTTTTAGATTTTCTACATAAGTGACCTTATTCTCTTGAGTAATAACAGTTTAATGGTCATTTGTCAATCTTTACACCTTTAATTTTGTTTTCATGTCTGTCACACTATGATTCTCAGTACAATGTTGAACAGAAGTAGTGTTAACAGCTATCTTTGCCTTTGATCACAAGAATAAATATTTTTCTTTACTTGTATGTTTATTCATTCATTCATTCGTTCATTTGTACAGTGTGAGAGATTGAACCTTGTGCTCATTCATTTGAGGCAAATGCTCCACCCACCATTGAATCATATTCTCAGCCTAAAAATGCCTTTAAAATTTTAGAATTTGTTATAAATTGGTTATAAATTTTAAAATTAGTTGATCCTATCACCGGATCAACATGTTAATATTTAGAAAAATAATGGCAAATTAAACTTCAAGGTAGCAAAAAGAAGGCAAAATAAACATCAGGAAAAAATAATGTACTATAAGACAAATATGCACTTATTATTAATCACACAATATTCCTTGAAAACTGAATAGAATTAGCAAACACTTTTCAGGATTGATTTTATAAAAAAAAATAAAAGCATAAAAAGAAATTCTCAAAGATGAGAAAGAGTATATAACTGTAGATGTTTTACATATTAACAGATAATAAAATGGTATTCTGAAGAAATGGAATCATTAGTCAAAACATTTGGTGCACAGAAAATTCTAGGCTCAGATGCTTTTTTTGATGTGCTCTGAACTTATCATTTAAGAAGAAAATACTGTTAACCTCACACAAACTATCAGAAAATAGAAAAAATGAATCTATTCTCCAACTCATGTTAAGAATTGCGAAAAAAAGATTATACTGGACAGCATGCAAGGAAACTTTATTCAAGACTATTCCAGACTACCAGATTTCTTCTTTTTTTTTTTTTTTGCTACTGGGGATCGAACTCGGGACCTTCCATTTGCGAGGCAGGCAGAGGTACCAGATTTATTCTTTAAACCAAAAATGTTTTAAATTTATACTGTGAACATGTGCTGTAAACATAAAAATGTTTTAAACATATAATGCTATATTTATAATTTTGGGCACTACATTATCATTATTCTTTATCTGCACATCAGTATTTTTTACCATTTGTGAAGAAACATTAAAACAAATTAAATTGGAGGGGCTATTTTAATAGGTGAAGGAGATTGAAATCAACTCTGCCAAAAACAAATGGCTGAAAGATTTTTAATAACGTAGGTTAGCTAATGGAAAGTACTAAAAGATGTTAGTGGGGAAGTAGGTCAATGTGAGTAGATCATGTGTGTTTGCTGACTGTACCTTCTAAAAGTTAAGCTTCTACTCTCTCAGGTTGATAGAGAAAGATTTTATCTTCCTTTATGATTAAGTTTCAAAGGAATGGTTCTGTGGTCCTAAAATAAAGATATTTCTGAGTTGTAGAAGATTTATAAAAGGGGCAAAGAAATGTTTTTTTAAAAAAGAAAAGTAAATGCTCTATGTAAAGGGAGGTCAGGGACCTATAGTCAGAAAGAAGCCTATCTACAATTTTGTCAAGCTAAAGCAAGCAGAACATTAAAGCCATCTTGATCAGAGGCTAATGTAACTTTGATTATAAAACCTGATATAAACAATATGAGAAAGGAAAGGAAAATCATAGCCTAATTATGAAGACAATTATGAATCATAGCCTAATTATTATAAACGTGAAGACAACAATTTGACAAAAAATTGTAGCAAGCAAAATGTAGTAATTATAGAAAGGATCATACAACATGATCAAATTGATTTAATCCTAAGAATGCAATATTTGTAAAAGAGTTGCTCTAATTTACCAGATTAACAGATTAAAGGACAAACATCACATGACCCTTCCAATATGTGCAGCTAAAAAACATTTGTTAAAACTCAACAACCAGTCACAATTAAAACACAATTAAAACTATGAACAGAGGGCAACTTTTTAGGTTAAAAAGGGAAATTTATGAAGACAGTAAATTTCAGATTGTTGGTGACATTTCTAAAGTCTTCCTATTTTTGATCAAGACTAAGACAAAAATGTTTGTTATTACCATTTCTATAAACACTTTATTGGATAGTATAGATACAAATATCCAATAGACATAAAAACAAACAAGGCATAAGGATTACAAAAGAAAAATCAAAGTGTTATTCATAGATGGTATTTTAAGACCATGTTGTTTGCATACAAAATTAGAGTTGGTATATCTTCCCTATGAAGTAAACCTTTTATCTTTAACTTTCTCTTCAGTAATGCTTTTGACAAAGTTAATTTTGTTTCATGTTTATGTGACCAGATTAGCTTATTTTGTTAGAATTCGCATGATCTATCTTTTTCAATCTTGTAATTTTCATCTATCTGCAAATTTATATTTTAGTTACTTTTCACAGCCTACATTTGTTTTTTGGTTTTTATCCATATGCCAAACTTCTTTAACCAAGGAATTTAGTTTATGAATATTGGATGTATTTATGATATCACTTACTTTTACCATTGTATGTCTCACTGTTTGTCTCAAGTGTTTGTACTCCTTTTTAAAAAATTTTATCAAGTTGGTTTTTATAATTTCATCTGGATTATTTGGGTTTTTGTTATTGAGTTGTTGTTATTCTTTATATATTTTAGTATTGGCCCTTGCCAAATATGCAGTTTTCAGTATTTTATCCCCTTTAGCCTCTTCACTGTGTTATTTTCTTTGTCATGCAGAAGTTATTCAGTTTAATATAATCTGTGTTTTTATAATTCTATTTTTTTCACTAGTTCAGAAACAGAATAATCTTTTCCTATGCCAATGTCTTTAAGAGTTCTACCTAACTTATCTTTCAGCAAGTTTAGTGTTTCTGTTTTATTATTTAGATATTTAATCCACTTTGATCTTAGTTTAGCACATGGTGATAGGTATGGGTCTAGTTTTAATCTTTGGCAGGTTAAAATTCAGTTTTTCCAACAGCATTTATTAAATAGGCTATCTTTCCTCCAATGAGGGTGGTTGGCTCCTTTGTCAAAGATGAGGTGGCTGAGTATGTCTGAAGTTGTT
>NW_004624814.1:7078886-7089737 GCF_000247695.1 Heterocephalus glaber | reverse complement strand
TTAGTTTTGGTTTGAAATCTACTTTGTTGGCAAATAAGATTGCTATGCCTGGTTTTTTCTGGGTTCCTGTGGCATGGAGAACTGTTTTCCATCCTTTTACTTTCAGTCTATGGATTTCCTTTTGAGTTAGGTGTGTTTCTTGTATACAGAATATTGCTGGAGTTTGCTTCTTAATGCATTCGGTCAGTCTATTCCTTTTGATTGGTGAATTGAGGCCATTAACATTGATAGTTATAATTGATAGATATTGATTCATCCTCATCATGATGTTTTGTTGTTGTTGGCTCTCTTCTTATTTTTTCCCCCCTTTCCCTTTAGTTTCTTACCGTGCCTGGTGGCTTCCCTCAGTTGGGACTCATGGAATTGTGACCTTCATTGTCTTTTTCTCGGATATTGCTTAGAATTATTTGGAGTGCTGGTTTGGTATTCATGAAATCTCTCAGGTGTTCTTTGTTGTGGAAGTATCTAATTTTCCCATTGATTTTGAAAGATAATTTTGCAGGATACAACAGTCTAGGTTGGAAGTTACTTTCTTTTAGGGCTTGAAATACTTCACTCCAGACTCTCCTTGATTTGAGGGTTTGTGCTGAGAAATCTGCCGTGATTCTGTTGGACTTTCCTTTGTAGGTGATTTGTTTCTCTTCTCTAATTGCTTGTAGGATTTTGTTCTTCTGTTGGGTTTCTGGGATCTTGACTGTTATATGTCTAGGCAAAGATTTATTTTTGATCATGGCTAGTTGGAATTCTATATGTCTCACTTATCTGTATGTCCATTTCTCTACCTCTGTCTGGGAAGTTTTCTACTATTACTTCTGTGAACAGTTTTTTTTAATGTCAATTGTACTTTCTCCTGCTTTTTTGTGGACTCCTAACAGTCTTATGTTATTCTTTTTTACATCATCTAGCAGCTCCTTGATTGCTTTCTCAAGGTGCCTTACTATTTTGAAGAGATCTCTGTTTTCATGGTCCTTAACCACAATTCTGTCTCTTATATCTGATATTCTATCTTCAGTTTCCCTTAACCTGCTCTGCATGCTTTCTGTGAGTTTTTAATCTCCTGAATATCTGTTTGAATCTGTTTCATGGATTCCATTTCTTTCTTATGTTGGGTGATCATGGTTTCCATTTCTTTCTCATGCTGGACATTCATGGCTTCCAGCATGTTTCTGAGCTCATCTATTTTTTTTTAATCTGTTTCTCTTCTAGAGCCTCTAATCATGTCTTTCACTCTGCTCACCATCTCTGTAGTTATCTGGGAAATTATTTCTGTTTTGAATTTTACTAGAGCCTCATTCATCTGTTTTGTTACTTCCTGTGCTACCAATTCAGGTTGTCCAGGTGGTAGATTATCAGACTTTTCCACCTCATTTCCCCCAGTATTTGCCTTTTGTGCATTGGAAGTCTGAGTTTGTGCCTTGCTTAAATGTCTTCTCATTTTTGTTTTTGGTATGGTCCTTGGTTTAGTTCCTGGGTTGATATTTTGAAGTTGCTTATTTTAAGTATCTTTGTTGATGTATTTAGAACCTTTATGGAATGATTGCTTCTCAGAGGTGTATTCCACATATAGCTGGTCTTTAGGTTTTGAGTCTCTAATGGCATTGAGGCTGTCTCATTTTCATTATACCAGGAAGGACAACCAATTAAATCAATCACAGCACCTTAGCCCAAGTGATGCAATCAGCAACACAATAGTGTCAAGTAACTCTTAGAAAATGACAATTTGTGGTAGTTATTAATCTATCACCTTTTAACTGTGTGAATTAAATCAAAATCAAGGACCAACCCACCATATGTTTATAGTGAATAAACTCTGCAATATAATAAATTTACCCTTCAGGATGGGGAGTTAGAAGGAGTTGGGGAGGGAGGAGTAGGTAAATAGAAGGATAGGGGAAGGTTAGCAGTGAGGCCAGAGGGCACAGGCCTCTGGAAAGAGAGGAAAAGAAAGATAAAGAAGAAATACCAATTAGAGCCAGAACAGGGACACAAAGGGAGATGAAGAACAATGCAGGACAGCAAAGAAGTGAGGCAGAGAGAGAGAGAAAGAAAAGAGAAAAGAAAGAAAAAAGAGAAAATTTTTTTTTAAAAGAGCAGCAAAGAAGAAATAAAAATTAAAAATAAGAGCCAAAAAATAGTGTTAATTTTGAAAATAACAAATAAAAGATAAAAATGAAAGGCCTCCTTCGGGGTATGTCTCTGCTGTCACAACAGACAGCTTGGGCAGCAGTGTGCAGTTATAAGTCAATGCGTCTCAGTAAGCCAGTCACAGTCCCATGAAATTCAGCCAGATTCCTGGCTGCAAGTCCCAAGTTGAGCTCCATGTCCTCCTGCAGGGTTGAACTCTACAAGGTTCTATTGCAGGTTCTAGCTGCCTTTCCCCTGAAGATAGTCCAGGTTCTGATGGGAGGTGATGATCCCTCCAACTTACCAAGCACGGTGGTCTGGTGTGCCTTTATTGCAGAGATTCTCTTCACTTTTCTAGTGGGCTTCAGTTTTCATCAGGGTACCCGAGAGAGCCCCTCTCTGTTCACTTCTGAAGGTCAGGACAATGGGCTTTATGCCTCTCTTTGCCTCTGTAGTGTTGATCCAAGTAGTTGCACAGCCAAGAGGCCAGAGGGGGCCGGGGGGGGCTGTTGTTGCAGGTGCCCACGCGGCTAAGCTGGCTGTTGGTGGGCATGCCCAGGGGGGTCCTCACTGGCTAAGTCTCCAGCTAGGGCTCCTGGTTGCAAGTGGGCAGAGTGAGCTGGACTGAGCAGGTCACAGTCAGCCTGCGCCTGCTCTGCCTGTGGCTGAGCTTGTGGCTGGTGGGCATGCCGGGGGGGTGGGTGGTCCTCACTCGCTAGGTCTCCAGTTAGGTCTCCAGCTAGGTCTCCGGCCTTATTCTGCACATTCTTAAAGGATAGCTTTTTTATTTTTGGTACTGGGGATCAAACTCAGGACTTTGCAGTTGTGAGGCAGGCAGCGGCACCACTGAGCTTAATCCCTGGTCCTTAAAGGATAGTTTTACTGAATATAATTTTAGGTTGAGAGTTTCAACAACTTGAAGAGATTACTTTGGTCTCTTGATTTCCATTGTTAGTGTTTCTGTCATTCTCAATGATTTTCCTTTGTATGTAACTTCATGTTTCCAGGATTTGATTTTGTTTCTAATTTAGCTTACTTGAAATATAGAATGGTTCCTGAACCTATTAACATTTATATTTTTTTAGGTCTCAAATATTGTATTCTTTATGTCTTTAAATTTTGCCTCTTCTCCTTTTCCATTTTTTAATTCTATGCCTATGTTAGGTCCTCTAAACCTCTTTTACATTTTCCAATCTTTGTCTCTTTGTGAGAATCATCAGAATTTTGTCTGATTTTTCAAGATAGATCATCCTCATTATGTATATGTATATGTATATCATCATTCTTATTATGTGTACTGCTTAGCCCACTGATTGAGTTTTTTTATTTCAAGTTATATTTTCCTTTTCAAGTGTTTCTTTCTTTTTCCTTCATAGCTATGAATTCACAACTTCTAATTGGTGACTTTTATGAAAGAATCCTTTATTTCTTTAAACATCTCATATATATTTCCTCAAAATTTTTTTTCTATGATTCCATACACAAACTCTTGGGGACATAAAAATGTTGTGCATTTTTTTTTCTGACTTGAACTGATGTTAATGTTGTCTTTTCTTGGCAATATTTGCTTATGAGCTAATTTGCCTGATATTACTATGTGGCATGCCAGTGGTTCTAAATTAGGCAACAATTTCAGCCAAAAGACTGATTATGCTCATGCATTCTAGATGTTCGAACAGCTGAAGGTCACTGCATGCCCCTGTAAGAATCTTGATGAGTTGCCAGTTAAGTCTCATCTTGATCATTTTGTAGTACTCTAAGGTTCAATCTCCCAAAAATGGTGCTATTGTCTGCTTCTGTCCTTGGTAACTCAACTCCATTGGGCTGCCTATTGCTTTTATCTCTAGTCCCAGTTAACTGTACACATGACCATACTTCCTATCTGAAAGATACTACCATATGATTCAGATAAAACAAAACAAAACGTCGCCCCAAAGCCTCTTGTCTTTGGAAGGTGACTGGATGGTGAGGGCATTAGCTTATCAGTGAATTCATCCATCTGTGAGTTCAGTAACTGAATGTGCTGATGGGAAGTGGGCCTGGTCAGAAGTGAGTGCTCTCGAAGGGTATATGGCCCTCTCCAACTCCTCCCTTCCCTCTCAGTTTCCTGGCCACCATGAAATGACCAGCTTTTCTCTACTATGCCCTTCTACGGTGCTATTTCTGCTTTGGAGACAATCAATCATGGATCGAATCTTCTAAAATCTGTGAGCCAAAAAGCCTCTCCTTTAAGTTGTAGGTATTGGATACATATTATGACTCTGTGACAGGAAAATGACTAAGACCTAATAACTTCCAAACTGTTAAGACTAACAGTGCTTCAAAGAGTGTTCTATCCACAGCTTGCAATCCACTGGGGGAGGATTACATGAAACTGAAAATTTAATTTATTAGAGAGTGAAAATTTACTAGAAACTGAAAATTTAAAGTCGTGTTTACACTTGATTCTCAGAGAAGTATCTGCTCTGCTAACAACATCCTCTCTATGAAGGCTGTTGAGATAAAACTACTCTGAAAAGTAACTTCATTCATGAGGAAAATCAATGCATATTATGAGAGTGCATACTAAATGCCATGTGCTGTGGTCATTAGGTACTCAATAAACACTGAGTAATTTGACAACACCTTGTAAATAACATTTATATTTTCTTTTTTCTAATTCTTTTAATGACATTTCTAACTTCTCTGCCTTAGGAAATGGTTGTATGCTATATTCCTGCTTGATTGAATAACTAATCTAAGAAATCTGGAAGTAGCCATTAGGGAGGAAAAGATGAGATGATTATTTAAAAATTCTTGCCATGTCTAAATAAATGTACAAAGGGGAGTAAATTCTCAAATTGTTAACAAACTGGTCTAGACTTAATTTGAAAGTTTAGCTTTCAAATAAAACCATAAAAACTTATTTAATTCATCATGTTGGAGATTGAATGTGGTCATTCTGTCAATAAATGATTACCAAATGCCTATTATTTGTCAGGCACTGTAATGGGTGCTAGGGATACAATATTAATCAAAATAAAATAGTTCCTGTTCCTATGTAGTTTACAGTTTAGCCAGATATAAAAACTACACAAGAAATAACAATTAGAATGCGACCATCCATGAAAACAATGGGAAAAGACGGGGTGATATGGAAGCACACAAAAATATGGAGGGGTTTGTCTGGCAAAGGATAAGGGACAGTGAGAGGTGTGGGAAAAAAAGATGTGTAAACACCAGTTAGGCAAGAAAAAAATTAACTTAGTGAAACAAAAAGAAGTTATGGGTGGCTAAATGGGATAGATTGAAGGGCTACTTTTATAAAAAGATTATAAAAGATAAATTTAGAATGATACCAGGGCCAGTTCATTGAAAGCAATGTTGAAGTGCTTTGATTTATCTAAGGGCAATAGAGAGTCACTACAGGATTTTATACACAAATATAACTTGACTAGTAAGGCATTTTGCAAAGATTTCTTGGTAGAGTGTGAAGACTGAAAGGGAAAAGAGGGAGAAGGGAGGAGCCTGGGAAGCAGGATGCATTTTGCAGTAATTCAGAGGTGATGATAGGCTTTGTGAAATTACTGAGGATGAGTATGGAAGGAAATCGATAGATTCATATAAATAGGATGTGAAGCTTGTATGGGAAGCAAGAGTTAACTATGACAGTTCAAGGTATGACTCTGAATAAGCTATCCCTAGGGAGAAAATAGATCTTGAATCGTAGCTGAGAAATTTGGATCTTAGTAACAGATGATTTTTGCTGCCAAGCAAAACTTCTTAAAATACTTGTGTGGAAAAGAGTGTTTCCTTCCATTTTGTTTCTATCCCAATGAAGAAGGGGAATTCTTTATTTGCTCTCTGCTGTCACTCATACCCAGGAAGGGAAAAATGTTATCTACAATATGGGCATTAAGAAAAAGGAAAAGTCATGTTGTCAGCCTGACTCCATGATGATGGAACAAAGACAAGTAAGAACTCTGGGGTTGCTGTTGCACAGTGTTAACGTAAGTCAGGGTTATTGCTATAGAGCTACATAGGCCAGGATTGATAAGATGTAATATGAGCATATTTTTGTGAAAGACTAGATGTCTCCTAGAAAAATACACATTTACTAAAGTCATAAGTAGTATTCAAAATTATGAATACAAATACCACAGAATGTTTGTATATAAAGGTTAAAAGTACAAGCTCTAGAGTTATTGTGTGGTGGTCAATAACAAGGGTTCAAATTTCGGTATCACCATTTACTAGTGTTGGCCATTGGCTACTTACCCTGTGGCCCAATATCCCTGTTTGTAAGAAGAATAACTACTTATCTGATAGGGTTGCTGTGAGGATTAAATGAATTAAAATATAATGATTCAGTAAATATTATCTCTTATTATCACATTAGCTCAGCTCTTCATGAACTTCAGGTCTGAGCCTTGAGGTAGAAATGGGGAATGCAGGGAGCAAGTTGAGACTGTAATAATGAAGGAATGACCCTGACCAAAATCTTGCTAAGATATTACAGCACAAGAGCCACCAAATCAAGAGTGTGCCGTGCTGTCAGGTGTGCATGGTGCCCACTGGAGCTGGCTGGTCTGGAAGGTGGAGATGCATGCTGGACACCAAAGGTAGGTAGACAAAGGTCCCAGACAGTGACCTTCACTGAAAAAGGGCAGATCCCCAAAATGTAGGTCAAAGTAATCCCTTGAGAATGTTCCTTTGGTGTTTTAAATTAATGTTCATTGGTTGTCATATGATATTTAGTCTTAGGCATACTATTGATATTTTTGAAATGTGATTTTTTGAGAAGCAAATAAGGTAATTGTAGGCAATCTGAACAAAGTTCTCAATTGTGTTCCTGCTAAAGTACGTGAAGTACAGCCACTCTCTCATTCAGTAGGAAAAACTATTGGCAGACTGACAAGATGAATCATTGTTGAAATGTATTCAAATAGAATTATAGAGCAGAACCAAGGCTAGAATATAACAGGAAATAAGCCCCATGGGTCGTTCTGAGGTATAACCTTTTAGTATGTCTGAGTTTGAGCTTATTTGAATAATAGTAGGATGTACTGTATTGAGCAAGGGAAAGGCTTTTCTGTAACATACGGGAAATTTTATCATTTAGGTTTTATCATCTGGTTTTCCACTTTTTATGAAAGTTTTTCCCCTTTTGTGTTAGAATAATCTTGGTGAATTTTTTAAAAGTTATGACTAACTTTTATTGTCTTTACAGGAAAGTTACAATGCCTTTCTTTTATCAGAGTAGAGGCTATTCTGCACAGAATTCAAAATCCATTCTTGGCTTTCATCTGAAACTTAGTATGAGCCAAATTATCACTTTTAATTCCTTCTTTAAGTTCTTCAGGTACCTACTGTCATTCACTTTCCACACTACATCTGGAAAGTATTTTAAAAACTCAAATATAAGCATGTAATTTTCCTGCTTAACTTTTCTAAGTGTTAGTGACAAAGACATTAGTAGGCCTGTAGACTTGAGGCTGCAGACTAAATGTAAAGCAAAGAAGATATGATGTCTTTTTCCTTTTTTATTTATTTTCTTAATCATTATACAGATAAAATGCAGAGA
Organism: Heterocephalus glaber; assembly: GCF_000247695.1. The sequence continues at coordinate 7,082,050 of NW_004624814.1, read as the reverse complement.
ATCCTATGGTTTCAAACAAACTTTAGTCCAAGAGAATGTAACCTCCTCTACGTGTGCTGGTAGGGTCCAGAGCACATGCAAAGTCCAGACCACAGATGAGAATTTGGAAAAACATCAAAGTCTCAAACTAAACAGAGACATTCCATCTGGGAACTGAACAGGAATCTTCTTCCCTCTGAAATTGGTCAAGACAGCCCATTTTCCTTGTAAAAGAATAATGACCTCAAAGGAAAGGAAATGACTTCCCTTAAAAATGTATTTAATCATATAAATGTAATCTGATACCTCATTTGGTACAGCTGCCATCTTGGGACTTGCCCTTCTTCACACTTAAAGGCGTATTTTCTCTACTGCTCTGAAAATGGATCATTTTGTAGTAAACTTTACTTGTATTCTATATAACTGCCTACGTGTCTTGTCTGAAATTTTTTCTTGAAGACACAAAGAACAGAGGCACAAATATAGCCAGGTCCTTGTGTTTTTAGGGCTCAGTTTCCTGGTGACATCAGTGCATCTATTCACTTAATTTCCTGGTCTGCATCCCCATTTTCTGCACATACCTCCTGAAACCCTTAGAATTTCTTAAGTGATCTGTCTTTTTGTATACTAATGACATGACCAATGGCTGCAGCTCCTGGATAACTCAGGGTAAGAAGGAGGGAGCTGTGGCAGCGAAAACAACCCTGGGATTAAAGTGTTAGAACCATCAGTTCCATCCTTTGACCTCTGAGGAGAGGAAAGGTGCTGAAAGTTGACTTGATTACTAATGGACAATCATTCAATCAATTATGCATATTTTATGAAACCTCCATAAATATACAAAAGGACTGGGATTGGAGAGCATCTGGATAGCAGAACATGCAGAGGTGCCTGGAGGGTGGCGTCCTCAGGGAAGGGCATGGAAGCATCCTCATGCTTTGTCCTATACATTGTTCCCATGTGGCTGGTCATCTTTATCATCTATAACAGCCTATCCATTAAATGGCTAAATGAGTTCAGTGAACTGCTCTAGCAAATTAATGGAGCCCCAAGAAGATGTTGTAAGAGCCTAATTTATAGCCAATCACTTAGAAGCAAAGGTTGTAATCTGAGGCTCATGAATGGCATCTGAGGTGAGTGTCAATCTTGAGGGACCGAACCATCAACCAACAGCAAATGACAGTATTTCCAGGTAGTGTCAGAACTGAACTGAATTATAGGCTACTGAGCTGGTGGTGAATTGCTTGCCATATGAGGAAAAACCCCCATGTATCTCATCACAAAATTGTTCTGTGTGGAATTGAGTGCATGAGAGTAGGAAACACTTTGGGTCCCCCCCCACCCCGCCCATCTCTGTTAGGCACCTACTTACCAGTCTTGCTTTAGCTTCCACTCTAATTCCTTTGGCTCTAGGCTTCAGTCACAAAGGACTTACTTGGATTCTGCAATGTACAACATTCTTTCTATATAAAATATTGAAACCCCAAATACAGACAAAGGCAGATTAAAGTTAACCAGTTTAAGACAGTCAAGAATGGTTGTATCTGTGACAAATTTGAGAACACATATACTAATGATGCTACTGGAATCAGCTGATTACTGCCATGTGTTAGAGTCCCTGTATATTAGAACTTGGCTTTTCATTTCTTTTTTTTTTTTTGTGGTGATGGGAATTGAACTCATGTTTTCACACATGGTAGGCAAGTACTCTATCACCGAGCCTCTGATTTTTCAGCAAATTTATTTTTTTTCTGAAGGAACCTAGAGTTCTTAAATATTAGCAACTCTTTCTTAAGTTCTCTAAAACTCAGTAAAATATGCTCCTCTTGCTGTATTTATTCCTATGGGCAACCAAATTGATGACTTCTAAAGATATTAATCCTTTCCATCATTCAACTCTTCCTACGCCTAATACCCTCATCTCAGGAGATTCTGACCATTATTGAATCCCTTGGCTCTACAGATCTCAGCAGCCTTCACATTTCCTTTTGTAACACCCATCATACCTTATGTCATAATCCTCATCAAACTCATAAAGTACATGAAGTTGGAGGTCATGAACATCTTTTTTATTGTATCTGGATTAATATTTGGGAAACAAAAATGCACTTAATAAATATCAATCTAATCAAAACATTATAATATATTCATTATATTAGCGTTAGACAGACAGGATAAGTATTTCAATTTCATAGGCTGAGAAACTGTAATGCTTTGGCTTAATCACTTTGGGTTTTGAGGTAATTCAGCTTCTAGTAATAAATCCAACTTCTTACTCAAAGATCATAGCTCTTGCTAGTAGACCATGCTATCTTTGTTAGTAATCCTTAGAGTTTCATAATATTGTGAGTCTGAAACCTTTGACTGTTATAAATTGTTTGAAACAATATTTGTTATATAGACATAAAATGAAATGTAGGAAAGCGAAGTCAAATAGCTAAAGAGTAATTTTAATTTAGAAAAAATGCTTTTAATTGCTTTTCCTGAATGTAATATTCCATATCCTATTAATACTTGATCAGTTTATAACAGTGGTTAATTGTTTAGCTCCTCATATATTAATCTGAATTGCTTACCTCTATTACACTTGATAAGAGCAAGTCTTGGTTACCTAAATATCCTGTTGTTTGCTTATTTCCATACTGATTGTGATTTTAAAATTTCTCAGTATACTAGAGAGGTGAAAAGAGAAAAAGGGAAAATAAAATATAGAAAATAGAGGAAACAAAAGAAATTATATAGCTTCTAATATTATTGAATTATAAGAAAATAATAGGCAATCATTGCTTATTTTCTAAGCTTATTTTAAAATTACCAGAAGGATCCAAAAGTTTCAAAAGGGCCATTTGCTACTGCACTTCAAAACCATGAAAAATATTTTTATTCTTTAAATCAATAATGCTACTTCTAGTAATCTTTTCTGAGGAAATAAATGTATCCAAGGTAAGTAAATGGTTTTCTAAAGTATGATTTATCCTAACAATAAGATATCATGAATCATGATTAATAATGCTTTGAAAATATTCAATTATGGAAATTAATGTTCATTGCACAGTGTTAAGGAAAAAAAATCCAAATCTTTATTTTCCAAATGTTAAAAAGTGAAAATAAAAAACTAAAAATAAATTTCCAAGTTGTATTCTGTTTGGGCAATGAATATATGGGTAACTTTTATTTTAATTTTT
>NW_004624814.1:7039668-7076793 GCF_000247695.1 Heterocephalus glaber | reverse complement strand
ATTTAGTGCAATAAAAACCTCATGCTTAGTAGCTATCTGTGATACTGTAATTTATAATGAAAAATATATGTTTGATCTTTGTCCACCTTCTGGCACATAGCTCCTAAAATCCTTGGAATCTCAGATAGGTGTCCTTTATGTTGACAAGAAGACTGATAGCTGGATCTTCTTGGATGGCTGGCTGTTAGTGGAACCAATTTTAGACTAGAAGATTGGAACTTTCAGCCCTCCAGTCAGACTTCTGGGAAGAGGAGAGAGGTTGAAAATTGTGTTGACCACCAGTGGTCAGTGACTTAATCAATTGTGGCTACATAATGAGGGCTACATAAAATCCCTAAAAGATTGGGTTTGGCGAACTTCTGGAATGCTTGATATTGGAAGTGCCTGGAGAATGGCATGCTCCAAGAGGTACTAGTTTCTACATTTTTATAATAATTGAGTAAATTAAATAGTGTTTCACTGAGTTCTCCAAGATACTCTAGCAAATCGGAGGTCATGAAAACCTTTAATTTATAGCCAGTTAGTCACTAGTACAGGTAAAACAACCTGGAATTTATGATTGGTTTCTGAAGTGGGTTATAGTCTTTTGGACCTAAGCCTTTAATCTGTGGAGCCCATGTCAGTTATTAGAACTGAATTAAATTAATAGGATACTTAGCTGGTGCCAGAGAATTGGTTACTGTAGCAAAAACCTCTTACATTGGTCACAGAAGTGATTGGCATAGATTTGAAAGTATAGTAGTTTTTCCCCTTATTTGCCTTCTACATAGTAAAATCATGACAATGGCCATTACTGTCTTCCATTACAGATTTCAGAGAATTCTTTTATTGTCTGAAATTCATTCTTAATATAAAATTTATTTATTTTTATTTTTTTGGTACTGGGGATCCAACTTGGGACCTTGTGCTTGCAAGGCAGGCAGCAGAACCACTGAGCTAAATCCCCGGCCCAGATTTATTTTTTGTTAGAGATTCCATCTATGGATAGATTGACTAATTGCTTAAAATTATATTGTTACCTAGAATATCTGAGGAAATGAACCAGTCATTATTATTTCACACATTAGTGATCACATTAGTGATCTCAATTATTGCATTGTATGTAATAGCATGGATCTCACTAATGTCCTTATATAGTACTTAGAATCAAGATTTTTAATTGAGGTAGTGAGTTAGTATCAATACAAATATAGTGTGGACCTAAAGATAAGTACTATGTTATATCAGATCATAGTAAGGTACATTCATTTTGCACTATTTCTGAATTCCTTCTATATTACAGATTTTTGGCTGGGTTCCTCTTGTTCTACAGCTTCCGTCTTCCTCATCCTGCTTGAGAAAGGGCATCTCAGGCAGAAGTTCTTGCCTTGAGGCAAAGGAGGTTGTGTGGGCCCAACCACCTGAATGTTCACTCAGTGAAAACGCCTCTCCTCTGAAGGAGTTTATAGTTAGTAACAGTTTGAAAGATCTCATTCTAAGTGGAGAGACCTCACCTGGGCATTACACTGGGGATGTGTAAGGAATGAGGAGGTGATAAAAGAAGATTGCTGCCAATTTTTTTTCAGTTACAAGCACTTAGTATACTATTCTTATGAGATGAGACATTTCCTCCTCTGTTTGGTCTTTTACAATAATGAAAGTGACTGGTCCCTTTGAAATGGGAAGTTACTGGAGAAGGATTGGCTTCTGAGAAAAACAGATTTAGTGTGTGAAATCACATCCTGTACCTGCAAAGGTGGAATTTACACTAGCACTCTTTTATTACATACCAAACCAGTAGTTTCACATGAAACTGATATAATTTGTTCTCAGTGGGATCCTTAGTCCTTTTTGTTTATATTCAGGATTGGATATATGATCCTGTAAGAATTACCAATTGCCAAAAGCATGATGTTTGTAATGAAGTCTAAACTTTTGCTCATTATGTTAAGTCAATAATTCTTGTCTGAGGATTATTTTTCCTCCAAGGTTATGGGTGTCAGTTTTTGGAGACATTTTTTATTGCCACAATGTAGGGGGAGTTGGTGTGACTACCCTCTAGTAAGCAGAGACCAAGGAGACCTCTAAATTAAAGATACATTGCACAAGACATTCCATAATAAAGAATTATTTGGCCCAAAATATCTACAGTGTAGAGGTTGAGAAAACCTATATTAAATATTTGTGATATTTTTGGAGAAATGGTAGTGTGATGATTAATCTTCATTATCAACTTGATACCTAAGTGATTAGTAAACACATTTCTTGGTGTGTCTGAGTGAGTGATGAGGCCATGACTTTGGGGTCTACTTGTAGTCCCCAGCCCTTTCTTTACTGGCTCTTTGCTTGTCTCTCTGCTCCCTGGCTGCCATGATATGAGCAGTTTTCCTCTGCCACATCCTCTCACTACGATGTTTCTACTGTGGAGCCAGGCAACCACAGACTGAAATAAACCCGTTTCTCCTTTAAGTTGTATATATCAGGTATTTGGTCATGGTGAAAAGCTAGTTGGTACCAGAAGTGGGGTTGAGGCTAGAAACTGTACCTGACCATGTACTTCAGAAGCCTTTGGAACTGATTTACAGAAGAAGTTTGGAAAAGTTTACAGGATCAGTTAGAAAATGTCTAGAAATAGATGGGAAACTTTAGTATGAATTCAGGAGACCAGAGGGCTGAATGGAGAGAGTAAAGATTATGCTCCCAAGGTTTCTGATAGGAATGGGGAATCTATTGGGAATTGGACTAGAGGCTATTTGTGTTACATTCTGGCATAGGACTTGTCTGCATTTTGTCCATGTTAAAATTTTTTATGAGGCTAAGTAAAAGGAGACTAATTAATCTGGTAGAAGAAATTTCAAGATAGTGCAGCCAGCCAGCAGCATGAATACTGCTGGCTGATTTTAGAGTGAGAATCAGAAGCAAAGAGCAAAGTGGAAAATTCTGAAATATTTGCAGTTTGGTCAGAAAAAAAGTGTGTATGAAGCTGGAGTCAAAGAAAGTTTGATTGCTGAAGAGATTAATGCCATTAAAAAGAGGCCAAGTACTTTGTACTGGGACCATGGAAAGGATGCTTTGAGGGTATCTTGGCCATTGGCCAGACCTCATCCATCACAGCCTCAAGGCTGTAAAAGTGTAAGACTTTGCTTTGAGAAGAGAGCAGCAGGATACTCTGCTTCTGGGGGGTTCCCTAGAAAGTTGCTTCCCCAAGATTCATTTTGAGAAATGAACCATGTTCAGCTATGCATGTATTCAAAGGCCACTACAGCCATGATCTGAGGCCTGGCTATTGCTCAAGCTGATAACCAACCTTGATTTTGTTCATGTGATACAGGTTTTGCAGGTATCCAGAATGCAAGATTGTCACATTTGTATACAGGATCATGGAGCTTTCCACCAAAATTTCAAAGGAAAACTTGAGAGGCCATGTATGACAGAGTCAGAGTTCTTATCAGGACCCCCTGAGAGGGGACTGCATAAAGCTGTGAGAGTGAAGCCAGACTTTCAATGGAGACCCCGGAAGTTACAGATGCCAGAAATGTGGAATGCTTGTCAAGGTGGACTGCAGCCATGAGCAGGGCTACCCCAAGAGAGAGGCCATCTGGGCTGCAGCCAGCAAAGCCACAGGAGTGGGGCTGCTCAAGGCCTTTGGAGCTCACCTCATAACACCATGTGTTTCAGACATGAAGCTACAGGATTTAATGTTTGCTCTGCTGAGTTTTAGTATTTCTTTGGTCAGATCTGTTTTTATTCTCCTATTCTTTCCCCCATTGTAATGGAGATGTTTACTCTGTTCCATTGTACCATGGGAGGATGTACAGTGGTACCTTAGTTCATGAATTTAATTCATTCCATGCTTTTGGAAAAGATGACCACATTTGTGTTCAAGCAGGAATGATTGATGTAGTCATGTTCATCACCCAATGCAGACTTTGCAAACAAAAACAAAATTTTGCCAAATACTTCTGTTTGCAAACCAAATTGTTTGCAAATGAAAGCATTCATGAACCAATACATTACTGTAACTTGTTTTTAGTTTTTACAAGAGCTCACAGCTAAGAGTACAACTTGAGTCTCAGAGGAGACTTAGGAATTGGACTTTTCTATTTGGAGATGAAGCATTATTTAAGGAGATGTGTTTGGGTATCAATTTGACAAAGAGTAGTTAATTTTGAATGTCAACTTGATTGCCTTTGGAGACACTTAGGAGATTAGTAAAGCACACTTTTGGCTGTGTCTGGGTGGGTCAAAGGGTATGATCTTAGAGACTATATCTTGTTCGTGGCCCCTTCCTTTTTTGGTTTTACCCTCTCTCTGTTTCTTAGCTATCAGATGTTTCTGCCTTGGAGCCAGCTATATCACCCATGAACTGAAACCTTTGTAACTGGGCACCAAAATAAACTTTTATCCTTCAGTTGTGTATGCCAGGTATTTGGTCACAGTAATGAAAAGCTAACTAATACAGGCTGGTTGTTTCTGAGCCCATTTAGTGTTGTAACAAACCCAGAACAGCAAATAACATGAACTCTTTTCCATAATGTGTTCAATCACTTGGGGAAGCAGACCAGAAGTTAAAGCGTTATAGTATGGGCTTTAATAGAAGTATACAAAAGGAATTTTAGGACCACAGAGAAAAAAAGAATATAGAATTTTCAGAGATTAAGAAAGGCCTATTGTCATAGAGATCATTCAAATGATAAAATGTAGCATAACAGTTAGCTGCTTTCAGTTAATTAAAGGGGTCCATAACTGTAATTTCCTGAGGTAAAGAGGACTTCAGTGTTGGTTTATTTCAGTAGCTTGGTAAAGTCATTGAGGATCTGACTTCTCCCTTTCTGTCTTCTGCCTTCCCAAATTTTGAGGTTCAGTTTAAGACTTGTTCTCTTTCATTGTCATAATATGGTTATCAACTACAAGTTCATGGCAAGAAAGAGTGTCAGTTCCAGAACTGCTTCAGAAGATTCAGAATATTTTTCATATACTTTATCTGTGTCTCAGTGGTTCTAATTGGGTTATCTGAACCAAGAACTGTAACCAGCACATAAATCATGGTGATTTGCTAGAGCTGAGCAAAGTTCAAAGCATATAACCAGGGAAGTATGGATACTTGAGTGAAAGTGGGAGTAGCTATTAAAAGAAACAAGAACAGATGGTACAAAGGCAACCATGTTGACACTGTGTGGAAAGAATAATCAAGACAGAAGAAACAGCTTGTTTAAAGACAGAAGAAAGAAAAAGATCAACATGTTCAAACTTGATGTTTAAAGTGCTTAATGTGGCTGGAATCCAGGAGATGTGGGAAGCAAGTGGAAGGAAACAGAGTTTGAAAGGAACATAGGCACCAGGCCATAAAGAAACTAAATAAGACGATCAGGACTTTACCCCATAGACAATTCAGAAGTATTAAAAGATTTTAGGGCCAGGGATTTAGCTCAGTGGTTCCGCTGCCTGCCTTGCAAGCACAAGGTCCCGAGTTCAATCCCTGGTACCAAAAAAAAAAAAAAAAAAGATTTTAAGTAGAGGAATGACATGAGAATAATTGTGTTTTTCACAAATGTCTGTGGTGATTCTATGAAGGATGGAAAGGAGGAAGTTAAGACAGAGAACAAAGAGAACTCTAATTTGGGGCAACTGACTTATTATCTCTGAGCTATATGTTTACTTTCTGGTTATAAAAATTAAATATCACAGATTCTTAACAAATTTCAGGTAATTACATATTGTCCTTTAGTCACAAAATTATAAACTACTGGTCTTAAATTTTTACTAGTGTCATTTACTGTATAAAATTAGTCAAATTATTTGCCTTGAATGAGACTCTATTTCTTCTTGAGTCTTTATCACATTATTATAATTTATGTAAAAATCATAGTGTAACTGAAAGATACTATGATACTATAAGTCATAATCATTTGGAATAGAGAAGAGGAAGTGTAGCAGATAGGATGAAGATATATCCTGGTGAAAAAAAAATCAAAGATTTGCTGATAGGTTTAATAAGGAGGACGTGGTGAAAGAAGAAATGAATTATGACTCCTAATTTTTTGTTGTAATCAGTTGAACAGACTGTGATTTCATATATTAAGACACAGGAGCTTTGAGGGGAAAGTAAGGACCAGGTTTTTTTTCATGTTTTGGACATTTTAATTTTGAAGTTTTGATAAAATATACACGTTGATATGTTAGAGAAGAAATAGAGTGTGAGCCTAGCTCTTTAAAAAAGTCTATGCCAGAAATATAAATATGGGAATTGATAATGTATCTGTAGTAGTTCTACCAAAGGAACTATGAGATCAGCTAAAGAGAGAAAAGAAAGGGAAGTCATCAGATAGAAAGCAACATCTAAAGAAGTCTGCTATTTAGAAGTTTAGGAAGTGTGTAGAAAATAACAGAAGATACTGAGAAAGAGTTGCCATAGAGGTAGTGAAAAAAGCCAGGAGCATGTAAGTTTATAAGAAAGAAGAAGAATGTCAGACCAGCTGTGTTAAACTGATGAGAGGTTAAGGTGAACACTAAACCTGTTGATTTGGAAGTGCCTGGGATCTGGTGTCCTTTGTGGATTTCTGAGGGGTGGAATCCACATAGAAGTTAACTGATAAATGATCTCTCTCCCTCCCTCCCTCCCTCTCCCTCTTCACCCACCTTCCTTCCTTCCTTCCTTCTTTCCTTCTTTCCTTCCTTCCTCCCTTCTTTCCCCTTCCCCCACTTCTCTTTTCCTTCCTTTTCTCTCTCCCTCTGTCTTAGTTACTTTCTCATTGCTGGGACAAGATCCCTGACACCCACAAGTTAAAGGAGAAAAGCTTTATTTTTAGCTCACAGTTTGTGGAAGTTTCAGTACATAGTTGGCTGGCTTGAAGGCAGAGTGGCATGGGACAGGGGCATGGCAGAGGACAAACAGTCCACAACAGGGGAGATCAGAGGCAGGAAGAAGCAAAGCAATGAGCCTTCCTTTCCCTTTTATTTCACCCAGGCTACAAGCATATTGGATGATACCATCCATGCCCAAGGTGGCCCTTCCCATTATTCACACCTAGAATTATGCTAAACCAATCAATGGACTAATTTAGTTATCATACACCCTTAATCCATATTCACATACCCTAGATACAGCCACCTCTGAAAAGCCCCACCTATGAGCGGATGAGGCTTTGGGGGGGGATATCTAGATACAAGCCATACTACCCTATTTTTTTTATCACAGTAATAAACAAATATTATTTATTATTAAAAATTTTTACAACCAAAGGAAAACACTCAGAGAGACCTGAGAAATGAAGAGCTAACACAGAATAAGAGGATTATTATAAAAGGAAGATTTTTTTGTTCTTGATTTATGACAGGAATTCCAAGGCATACTTGCATGAGAGAAATGATGTAGCTGGAGGCAAATGGCTTAAACTGAAAGAGCAAATGCCATACATACCATGATCTGCTCAGTTACAGATACACACACACACACACACACACACACACACACACACGCACACACTCTTCAGAGGAATAAAGAGATGCATATTTTAGATTTAAGCTACTTATTACAATCTGTTGAAGTCTACCCTGAATGGAAAACTGTAAAAGTCTCCTCTACTTAACTTGTGCCATCTGTATTTCCTGGAGCAGAGTCAACCTCAGTTCTTAAAAGTTTGGTACAGATTATGTCAACCCTTCTTTTCTGGTCCACTTCTGGGAAATCTATGGAGTTTCTTTTCTTTCTTTCTATTCTACAATAAAAATTGTTTAAATTTTTAAATCTTCTCTTTCACATGTTTAATTTACCAAACTAGCTTTCAGACTCTGGAGGGTGCCAATTATTCAGTTAATTTTGACATTTTTCTAATCATAGCTATTCAGGCTCTTAATCTATGAAGTCTCTTCCTCTATGATTATAGGCAGATTTGGCAGGATGTTGTGTATTGTGAGGAAGATAAAAATACCATGAGACAATTTCTTCTTTCACTAATGTTTTTCAGGAGATGAAGATAAAACAGAATAATATGATTACTATGATTATAAGTATATCTTCTGATAATTGTTTTTTGTCTATATTCCATTTTACTTAGAAGAAAGCAAAACATTTTTAATGCTTATTTTTTCCTTCCTTTTAAAAATATATATACTCATCTGCTCCCTTACCCAGACTAAACATTCAAACATTGCTAAGGTTATATGTATGAGGAACCCCTATGTATTTCTAATAAAATAATTTATAATATAATATGGTTTGATAAAATGGTTTATCTATTTCTAATAAAATTTACATGGAGATAACCTTATGCCAGATTCAATGTTATTTAGTCTAAAATATTTACTGAAGGCAGAGATAAGAATGACATACTCAGATTAGGTACCAGGACTTAATTATTGATTCTGCCACTTCCCAGCTAAAAAAAAAACGATCTATTTTTTTCCAAAACAATGTATCTATTATTTTGATTTGGATGTCACCATTGCTTCCAATAAATCTTGTGTTATGCTAAGTTTTTAGCATTTCTAAACCTCTCCTTTCTGGCTCAATGACTTATTCCACTGAAGTAGATTCTAATATTTAAACTCTAATAATTCTAACTATAATAATAATTCAACTCTAATAAAACAACTTTTAACTCTAATAACTGTAATATTTCATTTAACTTGTTTCTTCCTAGAAAGTGTTCTTCATTATCTGTGGATTATTAGAACCAGACATAATTTCTAAAGTTAAGAGAATAATGATTAAAAGCTTTCATATGTTGGTTCTTGTTATGGCTTGTATCTACATGTCCCCCTCATGCCTCATGCACTCATAGGTGGGGCTTTTCAGAGGTGGCTGTATCTAGGGTATGTGAATGTGGAATAAGGGTGTGTGGTAACTAAGTTAGTCTGCTGATTGGTTTAGCATAGTTCTGGGTGTGGATAATGGGAAAGCCCACCTGGGTGTGGGTGGGACCATCCAATAGGTTTGTAGGCTGGATGAGTAAAAGTCCAGAAAGCTCTCTGCTTGCTACCCTGTCTTCCCTGTCATGTATGGTTTCTCCTCTGCCATGCTGCTCTGCCTTGGAGCCAGCCAACTATGGACTGAAACTTCCACAAACTGTGAGCTAAAATAAACTTTTCCTCCGTTAATTTGTGGGTGTTGAGTATTTTGTCTCAGCAACAAAAGACTACTTCTTACAAATTTTGTTGGTATCATATAGAATAATTTCTGCAAAGAAATTTTTCTTAATAAGAAACATTTTAATACTCTTTCTTAGACATTCTATTAATTAATAAAAAAACTTTTGAGTGTTAGTCTAACATCACCCAGGGAAAAATAGGTATCAGATACAGAATGAGCCCTTTGGGGTTTAAGCAATATTACTTTGGAACATCGTCAGAGAGACAATGGCTGAGTCTTCACTCCATTGCTTACTCTGTGTCCTGGAATGACTCACATGCCTCTCTGAATTGAAATATTATTGTCTTCAAAGTGGAGATAATACTTGCCTTGGAAAGAAATTGTAAATATTATAGATAATACAGTACCTTGGTGAGTTCATCGTAAACTCAGGATAAATAGGAAGTATCACAACCACTATTATTCTGACTACTTGTACTTTTGTGTTGACCATTTTGAATATTTTGGTTAAAATACATACCACAAGACTTTTGATGTTGTTGATGACGAGCATATTTCTGGATGCCACTTACTCATGCACAAAACTTGTCATTGCATCTTCTTTCCATTTCATGTGATAAGTTGATGAGGGCATAAAGTCAGAAAACCTTTATTTGTAATGAAAAAGCATCTTAAAAACAGTAGATAATTCAGCATTTGTACTTGCTCACTCCCCCAAATTATTGTTTTGTACGCTAATGACATGTAATACTGTACAAAGCATGGGTCTTTATTCTTTTAAATGAAGACTGTGGTTCAAATGCTTCAAATAAAAGCACACTACAAGCCAGTACTATTTTGTATTTACTTTTAATATTTATCTATCACTGTTTGGAGTCAGTGATGGTTGCCTAGTAAAAGAAGTTGCTATTTAATGTAAATTGCATAAAATATGACTAATAAACTGTGTAGGCTCCTATGAAAGCTTAAGTAGCAATTTGAACTTCTTAAAAAATTTCCTTCCTGGAAGGGGGAGGGATAGGGGAAAGGAAAGAAGGGAAAGGAATAAATATGAGAAAAAGAAAAAATAGAAACAAAGTCTTTGTAAATAGGGAGATGTGGAGGGGTTGAAGGGAGGGCAGGAGAATGGGGAAAAATAAGAATCAAGAGAGATTATGTAAAGGTACAAATTCCCAATGATGAATATCATCATATTGTATACCTAAAATGTACCAATAAATTTAATTAATAAAAAATTTCCTTCCCAGTATTATTTAAGCCATGAGTCTTTCCTTTATTATTGTTCTTTGTATCAGGAAGGTTTTCGTCTGTATTTAGCTAACCCTTATTTTCCTTTCAGGTCTCAGCTAAGATGTCACTTGCTTGGGGAAGATTTTCCTGATACTTCCAAAACTAAAACAAATCCCCTTTTAGGCTTTCTCACCATACTGTGTCTTTCTGAAAAACACTCATAGTATTTCTTTGTATAATTATGTACTTGATAAATAATCTGTCTCTAGTATAACAAAGACTCCATCAAAGAGGAGATCATATTTTTGGCAAGTGGCAGTTGATAAACGATATTTGTTGAATAACTAAATAACATTTGACCTTTAGCCTAAAGTCAAATATCTCTAATAAAAACTCTAGCATTACTTTTTGCCTCTAGATAGATCTTATTACTCATGACAAGTTTTTATTTTAAAATGTGTCTCATTGCATTAGGACCCATAAAACCAATATAAGAAAGCAATATTTTCCAGATATAAACATATAAGATACATACCAGTGTTTGGGCCACTAGGATTTTTTGTTGTCATTGTTGGCGTTGGTCACTGTGATACTTAGTAAAATAAGCAAGCGCAATGTTTCCATCACCAACTAGAATTCTTATATTTCTCTTGCCAAGGTCTGATCCTGTGTCTTCTAGTGTAGCGAGATAAAATTTTTTAACAGCTGTAAATAACCATCACTTTTAGTACATCTGTTCTAGGTTAAAGAGGAGAAAACAAAAGCCAATAAATTAATAAAATTAATTATGACATAAAAATATTAATATAATATGATACTGTCCAAGAATTCTCATTAACATTAAAAGTTACCAAAATATAACATTAAGTAAAAACAATCAGGTAGTAAAATTTCATATGTTGTAGAATTTCAGTTTTGCCTAATACTGTATATTATGGATTGGAAAGAAACAAAAGTAATATTACTATGGGCGATCATTATTTCCTTCTTTGTACCTTTCTATAGTTGCCAGGTATCAAGTGTATTTTAATCAAATAAAGAATATTATTTATTCCAAGTTCAGAAAACCTTCCTTAGTAATCTCAAAACATTACAATTTTAAAAAATTCTTTTATTGGTACATTTTAGGTATACAATACGTTCACATTTCTCATTGGGTGCTTGTACCTGTACATGATATATCTTAGTTCTTATTTTTTTCTCTATTACCTATGCACCCTTTACCCCCACCACCCTTCCCTATTCACATAGATTTCATTTCCATTTGTTTTTGCTTTTCTCATAATTTTTCCTTTCCCTTCTTTCCTTTCGCCTTCCCCTCCTACTTCCCCTACCCCTTTGGACCTTTTCTTCCCATTTCAAATTATTAATTATTAATTTTAATCATTTTAATCCTTATTTACACTTTCAGTTTCTCACACTAGAGAAACTATTCAGTATTTACACGTGTGTCCTATTTATTTCGCTTAAGAGTATGGCCTCAATATGCATCCATTTAGCTGTAAATGTCTCTAGTTTCTCGTTCTTTATGGTGGAATAGTACTCCATTATATAAAAACACCACATCTTCTTTATCCAGTTTCCAGTTGATGGGCACTTGAGGTGTTTGCAAGCTTTAGCTATCATGAACTGTGCCGCTATAAACATGGGTGCACATATATCGCTGTGGCATGATTCTTTTAATTCTTTGGGGAAGATACTCAGCAGGGGAAGAGCTGGGTCAAATGGGACCTCTAGCCCTAGTTCTTCGAGGCATCGCCATACTGATTTCCACAGTGGTTGCACCAGTCTGCACTCACACCAACAATGGAGAAGGTTTCCTTTCTCCACACCCCCGCTAGCATTTGTTATTGGTTGATTTCTTGATAGCAGCCATTCTTTCTGCAGTGGGTGGAATCTCAGTGTTGTTTTCATCTGCACCTCTTGAATGACCAGTGATGTTGAACATTTTTTCATATGTTTATTTGCTGCTTTTACTTCTTTGTCTGAGAAATGTCTGTTCATTTCAGATGCCTATTTTTGAATTGGGTCTTTAAATTTGAGGGGTCTGATTTTTTTCAGTTCTTTATGTATTCTTGATAGTAGACCTTTGTCTGAGGTACAGCTGCTAAAATTTTTTTCCCACATTGTAGATTGTCTCTTAGCTCTGTTGGTAGTTTCTCTTGCAGTGCAGAAGCTTTTTAATAAGATGAGATCCCAGTTGTTGATTCTTTGTGCTAGTTCCTGTGCTACTGAGGTTTTGTTCATAAAGTCTTTTCCTATGCCAATGTCTTCAGGAGTTCTACTTAACTTATCTTCCAGCAAGTTTAGTGTGTCTTAATATTTATATCTTTAATCCACTTAGATCTCAGTTTAGTGCATGGTGATAGATATGGGTCTAGTTTTAATCTCTGACAGGTTGAAATCCAGTTTTTCCAACCCCATTTATTAAATAGGCTATCTTTCCTCCAATGAGGGTGGTTGGCTCCTTTTCAAAACATTAAAATTAATCAACCTCTAAATATTCTTACTTACCCCATAATTACTCTTTCACATAAATTGTTTCTTATTCATCATGTATAAAAATTAATTGTTTCAAAACAAAGTCTGAATTTTCCAAATAATATTCTTTCAAATAATAGATACACTTAGCTTCATAAGTAAGATATTCTCAGATCTTCAGGGCTATGATAAAGTATGGAATAAAAATGTTAGGTTTTATGATGGTAAACACTTTCACACATGAATTTTATAAGTGTTAGTTGACTCCATGAAATACAGCTTTGTTTTATGTTGTTAATCCATGGTTTCAACCAAGAAGTTCAGTAGTTTATCATTACAATAAAATAAGCTGGGCTCTGCTTTCCTGATCAAAGGGATTTCACACCTCTCCTTCCTCTGACACCAGTGGACAATGGTGTACCCTGGACAATCTTGTTCCTAGAATAAAGTAAACTGCTTTTGCTTACTGACATCTTAGAATTTGCTGTTTCCTGTTACTAGAACTCTTTAGCCAGGATTCTTCATGGGGCTAGAGCTATGTCTCAATTCAAACATCACGTCTTAAAGAGATTACACATTGTTATGTTACTCTGATTGGTTCTTTCTAAGCTCCTCTTGCAAGCTAGCAATCTAATTTTTGGATTTTTAATGTTCCCCCAAAGATGCATGTGTCCAAGGCTTTATCCCCAGTTCATGGCCTGCTGGAAGATGGTGGAGTTGGGGCTGGTTGGAAGTAGGTAGGTCACTGGAGGCTTGTCTTGATGTTAACATTGGCACCCCACTCTTCCTGTCTCTGTCTTTCTGGCTGCTGTCAGCTGAGAAGCTTTGCCTTGCCACTTGCTCCCATCTGGGATGTACCGCCTCACCACAGGCCCAAAAGCAGGAAGGCCAAGCCAGCATGGACAAGACCTCTGAAACTGTCAACCAAAATAACCTTTTTTTCCCTAAGGGTTAATTATCTTAGGTGTTTTGATACAGGGACAAAAAGCTGACACATTCAATTAAATTTCCTTGTTTAGTTATTTAACAGGTTGTTCTTTCCTATGGAAAGTGAGCTCCAAGAGAAAAAAGATACTGTCCCTCCCTCTTATGACAAGAATATTGCCTGGTAGAGCAAGGTAGAGACTCAACAAATATTTATTGAATAAAACAGTAGTTTCTTTATACTTCCCCAAACCTTCAATATCCATTTTAGGAAGACCTGGAATATAAACATTTTCAGATTCACAAAGAGTATAGTTTGGGTTAAAGTTCCCATGAAATAAACACAGTAAGCAAATGAAATCTAATTATTACAATGTGTTTCTAAATACTTACACCAGGAAGGAAGTTGCAGGGCTCCATAAGAGTCTGAAATATTTTTAAAAATTATTTATTACTTTTGTTTTTATTCTAGAGCTATATGTAAAGATTATAGCAAAAGCTTTGACTTTTTATTAATTATGAATATATTCAGATAATTTCTTGTTCCTGTTTCATGTGTATCTTTTTCTTACTGTATCTACATGGGCAAGATTTACACTTATGCTGATGACTTATTTGTGACTTCTGTTTGGATACATCCTTTGTTTACTTTTCAGCGACATGGGATTTTTCCACTACAAAGGAAGAATTAGGGATTTTCCAATCTTTAATCTTCAAATATTTCCCTTTACATTTCTCACAATTACATAATTGCACTGTGGGACAGCTCCATGACCCCTTTTTGTAAATGACACATCAGAAAACACCTGGCAAGGTGTGTTCTCAGGGTCATTAAGTTTTTCTATGCTTGGTGACTCACAAGTAACATTTTAGACTCAAATACCAGTAAGGGAGAAATCTCCCAACCTACCTTATACCTTAAACTAGCTATAAAGTTGTCTTGCAACTATAGCTGTCTTGGCAAAATTTTGTCTTCCCTTTGATGCAAAATATATCAATTCTTAATTTCCTCTTACATTAGAGGGTTTGTGTCAACATACATGTTGGAATACAGTAGATGCCTAACTCTTTAAGAGATGTCATCTTTCATGTTAACTTTTGGAAATTTTCAAGAAATAAACTTTATAGGGAAGATGAGTTGGGAGTTTAATGAAAAATTACCTGTCTTTAATAGTTTATGAGTCTATCCACATTTCTCAAAAGAAGTTAATATAATGAAAATTTAATAAAGTTCCAAAGTTTGGACAGTAAAACCATTGTGGACCAATAAAAATCAATTTAGCATTCTTACAAACAAATCCATCTAGATGTATTTTTAGCACTTTAGCCTGAAAAGTAGCCCAACATTCTTTTGATAATGTGCCTTAAATTCCTCCAAAATCCTACTTGCCTAAGAAAGAAAGTGAAGATAAGAAAGTCTTCAAACTTAAAAGAAGGAAAGATTTGTTACATTCTGACAAGTGTTGATTAAAGGTGAAGTAGTTGTGAGCCTTTGTTCTAAGTGGACATGTTAAGCATCTTTTATGTTTCAAGCTTGCTCTAGGGTAGACCCTCTGGAAATTGTCTAATGTGTCCTCACTTAGCCATGCTAAGTTTAAGCAATATTGAGGAACTTAAGAGTATAAAAGGACTTTCAGCAGAAATAGTCATAAAGGTAACATAACTTCATAGCTAGAAAAAGCAATAAGTTGAAAATCATTTAAAAGGAATAAGTTTAGAATGTAAACAATTTCCTGGTGTTTCTTCAAAGTCCTATCCAGAAGAATATGCCGATTTTTTCAAATAATTATGTCCTGGAACATTTGATTATGTCAGTGCTTTTAGGAATACCCTTTAGTAAGTATTTTTGTGCTGCCAATTTTTGCTTCTTTATGTATTGATTAGGCAACTTTTACATTATCCTGTTTCTTTTATTGTCATGTAATCTGTATTGCTAATCATGCCAACACATAATTTTAACTGACTCATAGTTTATTTTACTAGTTGTGTATAGCTCTAGCTTTTGGTTTGTTTTGGTTTTGTTGTAACTTGGTGAATTGGTTTAATTTGCTGACAAATAATATTCCCCCGTCCTAGAAATTTTGCTCCTTCCAGAAATTCTCTACTGCAGGATGGGAGCAATGTTTTTCCTATGGTAAGTTCTTGTCTTCTATCCATAGCTGTTAGATTGTAAGTGGCCACTTACCTCAAGTTGGTCCAAAAGCAATATGATATTAGATGAGGGAGAGAGAGAGAGAGGGAGAGAGAGAGAGAGAGAGAGAGAGAGAGAGAGAGAGAGAGAGAGAGAGAGAGAGAGAGAGAGAGAGATGAGAGATTTAATAACTAAATATCAACCTTGTGCTCTGTTGGAAACCATGAGTTTTTTTACTTCAGTATAGGGGACTGAACCCAGGAACTCATGCACAGCAGGCAGCACTCTATCAACAAGTTACATATACAGGTCTTTATATTTTGAGACAGGATCTTGCTATGTTGTCCAGGATAGCCTTAAACTTGTGATCCTACTGCCTCAGCTTCCTCAGTAGCTGGCATCACAGGTGTATTCCAGTTCACCTACCTGGCAGTCTTTTTTCCCACATGGTCTTGGACTCAAGAGAGGATAAAGGGAGAGAGAGAGAGGGAGAGAGAGAGAGAGAGAGAGAGAGAGAGAGAGAGGAAAAGGAGAAGGAGGAGGGTAAGAGAGACAAAGACACATAGAGAGACAGAAAGAAGAGATTGGAGAGAGGAGAGGAGGAGAGAACAATGAAGGAGTTTCAAATAAGTAAGCAAAGTTGAAAGTTGGAGAAACACTCCTGACTGATTTAAATTTCCATTCAGTTGCAACTAAGGCAACTATATCCTGTCCTCGGGTTGAATGAGATAACTGATTATGATAGTTTCATTTTTTCCTTCACTAGTCAATTTTAATTACTTATATCCAAAAGAGTTATAATTACTTCATCAGTTATTACTTAAATATTAAAGTCAATTAGTGAATAAAATTATGGGCATTATATTCAATTTATAACATTCTTGATATCTGTAGAAAATTCATGTTTTCATTTTTTAAACTTACATTTAATTCTTAAGTCAAGTTTCCTTCATGGGCTAAGTTTACAAAAAATCTTATCTAAGCTATTGTCTTGAAGAAACTAATAAACTAAATCAACTTAGAAAAATATTGAGTAAATGCTTATGGAAGATGTGTAGTAGAGAAAGAGCAGGAAGAATTTTGGGAAAGCTATCAGCCAAAAGAATGTTAAGGAGTTATAAAGTGAATGGCATGTTTAAGAGATGGTAAATGAATCATTTTGACTGGAATACAGGATATGATTGATGACCATGAAAATATAGGCTGGAAATAGATTATAAAAGCCATAAACAATGGAAATTTAGATTTTAACTAGAAAAGCAATTCAAATGTGTGTGGTGTTAGAGACAATGTTAGGTCTATTTTTTTTTTTTGGTACTGGGGATAGAATGACAATGTTAGGTTTATTGTGAAGAGTATTTGTAAATGGGAAGATATTGGATATAAATTATCGCTAATTTTTTAAACATGATAAGTGACCAAATTAGAATAGAAACATAGAATTAACAAGAAAGATTTTACAGTGGAACTTCAAGTTACAACTGGCATCATATACAAACAACTTGGATTACAACCCGAATTTTAGTTCTAATTTATGACCAAAGTCTTGCATTATGGCCAGCACGCTGGTCTTTCCTATGTGAGGTCAACTGAGAAACCCTGGGCCAATGTCCCTCTAAGGACACTGAGGTCTGCCTGGAAGAAAATGAGGCCTAAAATTATACAGGGGAGAAACTTTGAAGGTTGTGTAGAGGAGCCTGAGCCTTCAATTGACCCTGTGGTTGGTGACATTGTCACTATAGCAGTTATAGGCTTGTCCATAGGCTTGCAAGTAAACAAGAGCTGGTAGAGGAATACTCAGAGGAATTGTCTACAGAGGAACTTCGCCAACTTCTGGCTGAGCAGCAGAGAATGGCAGCTGAGGAGATTTCTGAAGAGAAGGGGGAGTATCAACAATCAGTAGAGCAAAGTTCTTCTGAAATAAAGGAAATCCTGAAAAAATGGACAGAGCTACAAACATTTGTACAGAAGACCCACCCAGACAGAGGAAAAAGCTGACTGTTGCATTCACTTGCTTAATGACAATGTTATGTCATACTATGGAATAATGTTAAAGAAAGGACAGAAACAGGCAACCTTAGACCAGTTTTTAGTTCTGAAAAGGTTGAGACCTGCTGAGCCAGAAGCAGGTCCTAGTGAGCTACAGACCAAGGACAAAAAGAACACCAGAGAGCCCTATTCCTGATGCTCTTATGGAAGAGGACTCTCCTTCCAAACAATAACCACCTTCCATTTCATCCTTCCTTCCTGCAAGCCAACAATGTCAACTTGAATGGTGGGTACAATATGAAATTGTTTCTGGTAAACTAGGCACATTTTATAACTTTTTGGTGAATCCATTTGAAAAATTATTGGTCTTTCTGATAAATTACGCACATTATACAACTCTTTTTTATTATTAAAAGTTTAGTTAAGAGGTGCTTTGGGGGCCAGGGATTTAGCTCAGTGGCACCAGGCCTGCCTTGCAAGCACAAGGTCCTTAGTTTGATCCCCAGTACCAAAAAAACAAAAAATAAAAAACAAAAAATGTGCTTTGGGATTTTCAGAATTCATCATGGGTATATTTCCATTATTTCTTATGGGAAAAATAGTCTTGACTTTCAACCAACTTGAATTACAACAAGTCCTTGAAAACAAATTGAGTTGGTAAGTCAGGGGTCCACTGTATTTCAGAGGCCCTTTGGAAGAAATAATCAGTATAGTGTAGTAACGGATGCTGAGGGTTTGATGTTGAGAGTGAGCGAAAGAAAGTTGAATTCTATGGTGTTTATAGAGGGAAGTGGATGTATGATAATATTAACAGAGAGAGCACTGCAACACTGTATGAATAAAGGAATGGGAGCAGATTTTGAAAATGTCAGATTTAAATGTTTTGAGATCACTCAGTTTACATATATAATAGTTAGCCCAAAATACAGTAATAATTATTTTCTCTGTTAAAAAATTATCAGGTAAACTGGATGTGGTGGTACATGCCTGTAGTCCCAGCACTTGGGAGGCTAAGGCAGGAAGCTTGCCGCAAATTCAAGGGCAGCCTGGACTATATAGTGAGTTCAAGGCCAGCCTGAACTATATGGTGAGACCTGGTCTCAAAAAATTATCAGGGATAGAAATATAGACATAAAGGTCTTACCCTCATCTAAGAAATAATCAAGTAGAAAGGGAAGCTGGAGACAGCCAGATGTGGTGGTGCAGGGCTGCAATCCTAGCATTATGGGAGGTGGAGGCAGAAGGATCACCAGTTTGAGTCCATTCTTAGCTACTCAGTGACTTAGTGAGAACCTGCTTCAAAATAAAAAAAAATTTTAATCTTCTGAGAATGTAATTCAGTGGGAAGATGCTGGGTTCAATCTCTAGTATTGGGGGAAGGATAAGAAGAAAGGAAGGAAGGAAGGAAGGAAGGAAGGAAGGAAAGAAGGAAAGGAGGGAGAACCCACTAATTTGTGGCATAGTTCTGGGTGTGGATAATGAGAAGGCCCTCCCTGGGTTTCAGTGCTACCCACTCTAAGGGACAGTAGCCTGGATAGAATATAAGGGACAAAAAGAGGGCTTTTCCTTTGTCACTTGGTGCTTGGTGCTTTTTGCCTGCCCTGCTTTGCCATGAGCTGTTTCTCCTCTGTGATGCCCCTCTGCCATGCCACCCTGCCTTGCAGACAGCCAACTATGGACTGAAACCTCTACAAACTGTGAGCTACTAGAAATCTTCCCTCTTTTTTTTAATGTTTAAGTTTTTTATTTTATTTTTTTGAAAGTGTACAAGTCAATATCTTTTTTATTATGTAAAGGTACAAGTTTCCAATGATAAATGTAAATGTATTGTATACCTAAAATGTGGCAATTAAAATATTTAAGAAAAAAATTTTAACTTTGGGTATTTGGTCTCAGCAATGAGAAAAGTAACTAAGACAAGAAAGGAAGAAAGGAAGGGAAGCAGGCAGGAAGGAAAGGAAACATTAAGAGCATTGCTTTGGTAAAGCCAGGGAAAAATAAAGTTTCAATAAAACAGTGCTAAAGCTGTTGGTGCAGGCCTGCATGCCTCCCTTTGGGAGGCTGAGGTAGGAGGATCACAAGTTTGAGCCAAGTGGAGCAACTTAGCAAGACCCCGTCTCAAAGAAGAAAAAAGAAAAAAAAAAAAAGCTTGAGGTTGTAGGTCAGTTGGGGAAGCCCTGGGTCCAATCTGCAGTACTGCAAAACAAAACAAAATAAAATACAACAGTGCTAAATAGGTAGCACCAAGGTCAAGTAAATGAAACTAAATATGTAGTAGATCTGGCAATTAGGGTCCTTCAGTATGTTCCAAAAGTACATGATCAGTGGCAGGATAGACAGCCTATTTTAAGGAACATTTTTCATTTTGTATTAAGCAAACTTTTAGCTTGTCAACTGTATCTCTATAGAGTTCAGACATGTTTGTGTTCATCTGTAAGATTGGTTTGAAAAGATTTAAAATAATCTATTTTGATAAGTGACTGAGGAACCACCAGGAACAAAACTTATTCTGAAAGAAGAGTGAGTCAAGTCCCAAATTAAAGGGTAACCATCATAGCAGAAGGTTTAATTCTGAGTAAAGCTAGTGGGGATATGTTCCTCAGCTTGGCCTTTTATTTTACCATTGCTCCCTGAGACTTACACCAAAACCTTAAAAGAGCAGATAATTATAGAAAAAAAAAGAAATTTAAGAATTTCAGGGGACAACTCCCTCATATCATGTGTAACAGAATGTAGCAAAGCTGTGGGTTAAGAGAAGTCCCTCAACTTGTGGTTGCTTTTGGAAGCTAGTTGTAGATCAGGCACAGCAACTGGAAAAGAAAGAAAGCATGTCAGAATGTCTTAGGACAGAGCATACTCATAAAGGCGAGAAGAAAAGAAAGGCTCATGTTGCAGCACGCTAATTGTGAAGCATAAGTATGAAACACTCAGATGCCTCCAGGTACAAATTGCAGAAATCTATCATCCCTTCATCTGTGGGTGAGGGACAGAGGGAGAAAAATGTTATTTCATTATTGTTTTAATGGCCACTCAGAATTCTAACTCGGTTTATTCTGGGAAAATGCTCCACTGGTTTTATTTTAAAAATCTAGGTTCCTACTATCTTCATTATCTTCATAGATTCAATTTAAATAAAAAGAATCATACTACTTCTTCTTCTTCCTGATCAGAAAGACTTATTATAATAAACAGTTGATATATTTTCTAGAAATTATACTCTAGGTAAAAGAAAAAATGACTGCCTTATTTATATACGGTGTTTCAGTGTGGAATTGGTGGAAGTTTTATCTTCTTATCAGGTACTTCAGAGGCTTTAGTGTTAAATCACATTATCTATTGGATGTCTCAATGAATTGTATATTGGAAACCGTATTCAGTACATAGAGTAGGAATTGCTATGTGTGGTAACTATTTAATGTGCTTTACACACATTGACTGGTTAATTCCTTAAGAAACTGTGTAAAGAATGTATTAATGGCTCCATATTGGAAACTAAGGATTAGAAAATGGAACCTTATCTAGGGCCATGCAGTTAATAAACAGTACAGCAAGGATTTAACCCCACTTTGTCAAAACCTTCATCGTTTTGCTATACTGCAGTATGGCAAGCCATTGAAAGTTATTCAGGTTTATCGAAATATCAGTGTTGTTCCATTTCACTCTACACTGCTCTAAGATTCCTCATTATTTTGATTTACTGGAAGCATCAAATTCTCTTCATCATTTAAGGACGCTACTTGGGAGATATCTCTACCCTTAAACTAAAATGACATGAATTTTACTCTGTCTTGTTTTTAATTTATTGAAATCCATCCTGTCATACCTACTTCTATGCATTATCATTAGAAATCTTTTCTAAAAAATCCAGAAATATGAACATCATTATGAGTTTTCTCCTCTCCTCTTATGTTGCTTTCAAAAAGTTAGAGATAATATTATAATAATTAGTAATCGTGAGGCTTTGGGAAAACCTCATGGTTATTATACCATATAATAATATGTTAAAATAACAATGTAATATATATATATATATATATATATAAATTTAGCTCTTTCCAACATTCTATCACATCTCACTTTATGTGGACCCAGCAAAGGACAAAAGTTTTCGAATGATAAATTGTTAAACTTTTATAGTAAAAGGTATCTTTATTTACATGACCACTGGGTGTGTTAGTGTGTTAGCTGTCTGTCAGTGTGACAACATTCCTGAGGGGACCAAATGAAAAGGAGGAAAAGTTTTTTGGATCACAGTATCAGAGGTCTTCGTCCATGAACAGATGGCCATGTTGCCTTTGGACCTGTGGCAGCACTGCATTGTGATGAGAGCATGCAATGAAGCAGATCTGCTCACCTCTTTGTAGTCAGAAGGCAACGAGAGAGGGGAAAGGGCCAAGTCCCAATATTCCCCTTCTAATGACCCAATTCCTTCCATTAAGTCTGACCTTCTATAGGTTTTGTTACCTCTGAGAAGCCCCATAGGTTGGTAGTCAAGGTTTTAACCTATGAGCCTTTTGAGGATGTTTACTAACATAGAAATTAGAAAATGGTGAAAAATTTATAGAATGGTGAAGCAATGCTAGAGTATTGGGGAAATAATTAGTATTATGCCATACCCTGAAAGTTAAACTAAGGCTGGATTAGACATGGGAGAAAATAAATTCCAGATTGAAGCAAGAAAGCAAAAAATGAATGACATGAGGATGATTATCATCGCATTAGAAAATACAGTAGTCACTTCTTATCTGTTGTTTTACTTCCTGAGTTTTCAGTTACGTGCCGTCAACCACGGTCCCAAAATATTAACTGGAAACCCCCCAAATAAGCTATTCATAAGCTTTAAATTATGCATGACTTGAAGTTCTGTGATGAAATATTGCTGCATCCTACTTGGTCTCACCTGGGATGGGCATCATCCCTCCACCCAGCATATCTACACTGTGTATTCTACCTGTCCATCATCAGCACAGCTCAGTGATGATTCAGGATCATCCAAAGCAGTGATCTTTCATCTGCTATATTGTCAAAGGTCAATAGTATTCCAATATTGTGCCACAATGCCTACATAATACATTTCATTTTATTTTACCATGTAAAGCATTGTATTTTCCTACATTATCACAAAAAGGATAAGTACATTGAGATAAACTATTTTGAACAAGATTGAAACCATATTTACAAACATTCATTACAGTCCATTATTATAATTTTTCTATTTTCTTATTGTTGTTCATCTCTTACTGTGCCTAATTTATAAATTAAACCACCACAGATATGTATCTACTGAAAACATAGTATTTATAAGGTTTGGTATTATCATAGTTTCAGGAATCCAGTGAGGCTCCTGGAATATATCACTCTCCAATAGCAGGAGACTATTACAAATTCTTATTGCTTTGCAGGGAGGAAGAAGAACAGTGAGAAGAAGGAAGAGTCAGCAAACAGGTACAATTACTAATAAAAAGAAAACAAGGTGTATAAGTGGTATCCCATAAGTCACATGAAGTTAGTATAAAGTATAAAAATATCAAGAAATAGCTGGGGATTTAGCTCAGTGGTTCCACTGCCTCCCTCCCAAGCTAAGGACCCGAGTTTGATCCCTGGTACCAAAAAAAAAAAAACAAAAACAAAAGAAATAAGGAAATAGAGAAATAGTTAAGAAATCCTGGTTCACTACCCAGTTTTCTTGTCAGGGATAATTTGATGTCATCTGTTTCCTTTTAGAAATGATAATGAGTTTCCTAGCATTAGTTGCACAATTTCCTGAGTATTCAAAATGCATTGGAAACTATTATATCCTTCACATTTTTAGATGTCATAATATTTTTTTTTCTTTTTTTTTGGTATCAGGGATCGAACTCGGGTCCTTGCGCTTGCGCAGCAGGCGGCGAAACTACTGAGCTAAATCCCCGGCCCTAGATGTCATAATATTTATTACTTGTTAGCCATACAATATTTTGCTTTGTTGCTAATAAAATTTGTCTTTAGGGAATTAATCTTTCTTCCCTTGGATATAATATGACTAGACAATAATCAAATGTTTTACCTTCTTAAATGTTGGATGCCTTTTAGACAGTGAACAAGTGTTTAATGAAACTGCACCTTTTGAACTATGTTCTGGGTGCTAAGATTTTAGCCTCTGTTACAGTTTGGCATTTCACAAAAGTTGTGCCATTTAGATGCTATCACTTTGTAATATGATCCTGAAAAAGTAAATAAAGAGTTGCACTGTATTCATTTCATTAGTGCTACCTTAATGCTCTAACCCAGAAAATTTCTACTGCCTATAGACCAGCTCTCAAAGATCTGATTTGTTTCCTGAATTTCCCCTAGCTTTTCTCTAGATTTTCTGATCTCTCATTTAACTTTCTATGCATTTTTATCGCTTTATTTAAAACTCTATTATCCTACAACTTTTACTTTCTTTATTGTAGCCTCAATGTCTTCATTTCTCATTGTCACCTCAGAGATAGTTCCTTTACTTAGCAACAGAGAACTCTAGCAGATACAGTAGCCTTTTTTTTTTTTTTTTTTTTTTTTGGTACTGGGGATCTAATTCGGGTCCTTGCGCTTGCATAGCAGGCAGCAAAACCACTGAGCTAAATCCCTGGCCCCAGTAGCCTTCTTAAATATAATCAAAGAAAAGAAAGCAATTTATTTACTCAACAAAAATACTGAGGGCTTACCATATGCTAGACAGCATTTCCAGAAATACATGTGATATGGGCTGGGGATTTAGCTCAGTGGTTCCACTTCCTGCCTACCAAGTGGAAGGACCTGAGTTTGATCCCTGGTACCATACAAAACAAAACAAAAAACTAAAAAAAAAAACCACCCCAAAACAGAAATATGGGTGGTGAACAAGGAAAACTTGTCTGCTTTTCTCAAAGAACTTATAGTTTTCTGACATCACACAGGTAAAGAGATGTGTTAACATTTCAGAAAGAACTAGAAAGAAGCCAGAAATATGAAAAAAGAATACAGAGAGGGTAGGGCAAGAAAGCATGACTTCAAGGGTATATAGTAAAGAAAGGGTATAAAGATAATATGACTAATTATCAGGGTTTTTTTCCTAAAAGAACAATGTATATTAGTTCTAATAAAAATAATTATGTATTTATATATCTAATCATTTCCCAAATCTACTCCAGCTTTCTGTTTCTGATATCATTGCCTATCAGGTTGCCCTTGCTAAATATCTTATGAATTCCTACCTCTAATCTAGAGATTCAATTAATCTATAGGAAATGAAGTGGTTGAGTTTATGGATTTTAGAATTAGACTACTTGGACTTATATCACATTCTAATCCTACTAATTTAATGTATTATTATTTCACTTCCTCATATTTAAAATAGAATACTACTGGTAGATATACATGTAGTATAGATGTATCTCTATATAGCTATAATCCTATAGTTATGAAGACTGAATAAATTCATATATGCAAAGTATTTTGAAGAAGGCTGGAACACAATAATGGTTCAATAAATATTATCTGTTATTTACTGTTATTTAAATGAACTCAATAAATAAATTTAGAGTTTCTGAATATTTTTGTCATTATAGTGTCATTCAACAATAAAAAACAAATGTCCAATTAAACACACACACAAAAAAATAGAAAAATCAATAGTTATTACAGGGTGAATGAATAAAAATGGATCTAAAGAGCTACATTCCTTTTTAGTCTCAAAATTATATGTAAGGATCTTGAGAAGTGATGCCAGTAGATGGGACAGTGGAATCCTCTTGTCCTACCTCCTCCCACTCCTGCCCAGAAACCCGAGTTGGGCACCATCCATGATAAAACTGCTTTTGAAAGGAATCTGAGGATCCACATAGAAGGATCCAACATGACCAGTGGAGCCAAAGTCCAAGGAAAGCTATTTTGGGAAGAAAGGCCCATGCTTCTGGGAGCAGCACCAACTACATACAATGGTTATCTATAGACTACAACTAACAAGAGACTACATATTTTCCTCAAGGTCATATGGAACATACATTAAAACAGGACCCTTCTGGACCATAAAACATATCAAATTTAAAGGATTAGAAATTACACAATATGCCCAGATGCCATCAGTAAGTGCATGCAGACCCAAGCTAGAAGCCCACTCAGACACCAGTGACTTGGATGCTCAGCCCCCAGCCAGTCCCTCGCAGACAACAGTTACACAGTGATCAGACTGCAACAGAAGCCACACTCAGATACCATCCTAAGTGGGCACAGGCCCTAGACAGAAACTCGCCTGGACAACAGAGCAGCACAGGGATCCAGAAGGCCACCATTCTGAAACCAGGAATTGACTCAATGGTGAGCAGAATAGAGTAGGCCTCTCTGAGGCTTGCTGAGAATGGAAGCCCAGTGGGCTAAAAAGAGGCACAACAAAGGCACAGCAGGCTGCGTCTGTTGAAATTAGAAGACACCTAAGCAAGACTCAAAACCAGACATCCAGATCAGCTAAGGCAACCCCGAGGGGCAATGGGAGGGAAGAACCTGATACTCAACCACCTGGACTTCCTGAACTGGCAAAGAAAGAGGATCTTTCTTTTTGATAACATCAGAAATTATTGGGCTGGGGATTTAGCTCAGTGGTTCTGCCGCCTGCCTTGTAATTGCAAGGACCTGAGTTCAATCCTTGGTACCAAAATAAATAAATAAATAAATAAATAAATAAATAAATAAAATAAAAAATAAAAGAGCTGAGGATCATGATGAAATCCCAGCATAGGAAACAAACAAAATCCATAAAACAGATGCAAACAGATATCCAGGAGATTAAAAACTCCATTGAAAGTTTATGTAGCAGAATGAGCCAATGTGAGGACAGAATATCAGATGTAGAAGATAGGATTATACTTAGTGATGAGGAAAAGAAAGATTTCTTAAAAATAGCAAGGGACCATGAGAAATCAATGCAGCAGCTCCTAGATGATACAATGAAGAATAACACAAGACTGATCAGAGTCAATGAAGAAACAGGAGAGAGTGCAATCTACAAAAAAACTATTCAGAGAAGTAATGGTTCCAAATGGGGGAAAATAACTTGACATACAGATAAGTGAGGCATATAGGACTCCAACTAGCCATGAAAAAAACACAAACTACACTGAGGCATAAAATAGTTAAGATTCCAGAAACTCAACAACAAAAAAAATCCTGTAGCATTTAGAAAAAAGAAACAAATCACATATAAAGGAAAGCCCATCAGAATCACAGCAGACTTCTGAACACAAGCCTTCAAGGCAAGAAGGGCCTGGAGTGAAGTATTTCAATCCCTTAAAGAAAACAACCTCCAACCCAGATTGATGTACCCTGAAAAACTATCTTTCAAATTAGGTAGAGAAATAAGATATTTTCATGACAAAGAACACCTGAGAAACTCCATGAATAGCAAAACAGCACTCCAAAAATTTTAAACAATATCCTAGGAAAAGACAATGAGGGTCACAATGCCATGAAGCCCAGCAAAATGAATCTATCAAGCAAAACAAGAACTTAAATGCAAAGGGGGATAATCCAACAGGAAGATGTCATTACAAGGATAAATAAATAGATATCAGTTATAACTATCAATGTTAATGGTCTCAAATCACCAATCAAAAGAAACAGATTGGAAGAATGGTTCAAAAAGCAAGATCCAATAATCTGGTGCATACAAGAAACACACTTAATTCAAAAAGAAACTCATAGACTGAATATTAAAGGGTGGAATACTATACTTCCTGTAACACAAGCTAGAAAAAAATCAGGAGTAGCTATCCTATTTGTAGATCAAATGGAATTCAAACCAAAACTAAATAAGAGAGACAAAAAAGGCCACTACATCCTTCTAAAGAAAACAAATCAAGGGGAAGAGATAACAATCATAAATATCTATGCACCAAATACTAGTGCACCCAACTATATAAAACAAATATCAATGGACATGAAAAATCAAACAAGCACTAATACAATAGTAGTGGGGGACTTTAATACCCCACTGTCACAAATAAATAGATCAACTAGACAAAAAATAAACAACAAAATACTACAACTCAATCAAACTCTTGAACAAATGGGCTTCACAGATATTTACAGATGTTCCACCACACAAAATCAGAATACATATTCTTTTCAGCTGCACATGGGTTGTTCTCCAAAATAGACCACATACTTGCTCATTGAACATGTTTAAGTAAGTGCAAAGGAATTGTAGTTATCCCCTTTACATTATCAGACCATAGTGCAATGAAATTGGAGATCAATAGCAAAAGAAATAGCAAAAATTTCATAGCTACATGGAAATTGAACAACACACTTCTGAATAACCAATGGGTCACAGAGGAAATTAAAGAAGAAATCAGACAGTTTCTACAATTAAATGACAATGCCAATACAACTTGTTGGAATCTATGAGACATAATGAAAGCAGTCTTACCAGGGAAATTCCTAGCAGTGAATACTCATATTAGGAAAACAGAGTGAGCTCAAATAAATAACCTAATGTTGAACCTCAAGCTTGTAGAAAAAGAAGAGTAGGACAAACCCAAAGCTCATACAGGGAGAAAATTATAAAGATCAGAGCAGAAATCAATGCATTGGAGACTAAGAGAACAATACAAAAAACCAATGAAACCAACAGTTGGTTCCTTGAAAGAATAAACAAAATTGACAAACCCTTAGCCAATCTTATCAAAAATGGAAAGAAAAGGCCCAAATACATGCAATTAGGAATGAAAAGGGTGAAATTACAATGGACCCACCAGAAATCCAGAGTTATCATCAATACCTACTTCAAGAACCTATACACCAATAAGATGGAAAACACAGAAGAAATGGACAGATTTCTAGATACATACAAATTACCAAAGTTGAACAAAGACCTAAATATTCTAAACAACACAATATCAATCAAGGAAATTGAAAACATCAGTCAAAACTTACCAACTAAGAAAAGCCTGAGTCCTGATGGCTTCACTGCTGAATTGTATAAGACATTTAGAGAATAACTATTGTCACTAACATTTACACTCTTCAATGAAATTGAAAGGAAAGCAATACTCCCAAATTCATTCCTGGAAGCAAGCATCACCTTGATCCCCAAAGCAGAGAAAGACCCAACCAAAAAAGGGAGCTATAGGCCAATCTCCCTTATGAACATAGATGTAAAAATCCTCAAGAAAATACTGGCAAACAGAATGCATAAGATCATCAGAGGATCATATACCCTGCCTGACCAAGTGGGAGTCATCCCAAGGATGCAAGGATGGTTCAACATATGAAAATAAATAAATGTAATACACTATATTAATAGAGCCAAGGACAGAAACCTTGTAATCATCTCAGTAGATGCAGAGAAAGCATTCAACAAAATCCAATACACATTTATGATAAAAACTCTACAGAAAATTGGAACAGTCTATCTCAGCCTGATAAAAGCCATCTATGAAAAACCAATAGTCAATATCATACTAAATGGTCAAAAATTGAAATTCTTCATGCTAAAATCAGGAACAAGCCAAGGATGTCCACTCTTACTGTTCCTGTTCAATCTAGTTCTGGAAACATTAGCCACAGCAATTAGACAACAGAAATAAATGAAATAAAGTTAGGAAATGAAGAAGTTAAATTGTCATTATTTGCAGATGACATGATATGCTATATAGAAGACCCCAAGAATTCCACCAGAAGTCTTCTAGACTTAATAACTAAATTCAGTAGAGTTGCTGGATAGAAGGTCAACACACAAATATTAATAACCCTCTTGTACAGGAACAACAGACTCACTAAGAGAGGAACTGGAGAAACAACTCCTTTCACAATAGGATCCAAAAAAATGCATTACTTAGAAATCAACCTAACAAAAGAAATAAAAAACCTCTACTCTGAAAACTATAGAGGTCTGAAAAAAGAGATTGAAGAGGCTATCAGAAAATGGAAAGATATCCCTTACTCCTGGGTAGGAAGAACCAATATAGTGTAAATGGTCATACTTTCAAAACTGCTATACAGATTCAATGCAATCCCAACTGATATTCAAACAGCATACCTCAAAGACCTTGAGAAAACAATCCAAAAATTCATTTGGAACCAGAAGAGACCTAGAATAACAAAAGCAATTCTAGGCAAAAAAGACAAGGTAGGGGATATCACAATCCCCAACTTGAAACTATACTACAAAGCTACTGTGATAAAAACAGCAAAGTATTGGCAAAGAAACAGACCCAAGTATCAGTGGAACAGATTAGAAGATGCAGAAGCAACTCCAGACATACTCGGCCACCTCATCTTTGACAAAGGAGCCAAACACCCTCACTGGAGGAATGGTAGCCTCTTCAGTAAATGGTGCTGGAAAAATTTAGTTTCAACTTGCCAAAGATTAAAACTAGACCTATATCTCTCATCATGCACTAAACTAAAATTGAAATGAATTAAATATCTGAATATTAAAACAGAAACACTAAAGCAACTGGAAGAGAGATAGGTAGAACTCTTGAAGGAAAAGACTTTATGAACAAAACCTCAGTAGCATGGGAACTAGCCCAAAGAATCAATAACTGGGATCTCATCTTATAAAAAAGCATCTGCACTGCAAGAGAAACCACCAACAGTGTAAGCGACAACCCACAATGTGGGAAAAACTTTTTACCAGTTGTTCCTCAGACAAAGGTCTACTCTTTAGAATATGTAAAGAACTGAAAAAAATCAGACACCCCAAATTTAAGGACCCAATTCAAAAATGGGCATCTGAAATGAATAGACATTTCTCAGACAAAGAAGTAAAAGCAGCAAATAAACATACGAAAAAATGTTCAACATCACTGGTCATTCAAGAGATGCAGATGAAAACACTGAGATTCCACCTTACTGCAGAAAGAATGGCTGTTATCAAGAAATCAACCAACAACAAATGCTGGTGGAGTTGTGGGGAGAAAGGAACCCTTCTTCATTGTTGGTGGGAGTGCAGACTGGTGCAACCACTGTGGAAAGCAATATGGAGATACCTCAAACAGCTAGAATTAGAAGTCCCATTTGACCCAATTATTCCTCTGCTGGGTAACTTCTCAAAAGAATTAAAAGAATCATACCACAATGATATATGCTCACTCATGTTTATATAGTGGCACAGTTTGTAATAGCTAAAGCTTGGAAACAGCCCAAATGCCCATCAACTGGTGATTGAGTAAAGATGTGTTTTTTTTTTATATAAAATGGAGTAGTACTCAGCCATAAAGAATGAAAAACTAGAGACATTTATAACTAAGTGGATGCTTATTGAAGCCATATTCTTAAGTGAAATAAATAGGACACACATGTGTAAATACCAAATAGTTTCTCTGGTGTGAAAAACTAAAAGTGTAAATAAGCATCAAAATGTATAAATGATATTTTGAAATAGGAAGAAAAGGTCTAAAGGAGTAGGGAAAGTGGGAGGGGTAGGGGAAAGAAAAGAAGGGAAAAGAATATATACAAGAAAAGGAAAAAAATGGATACAAATTCTTTGTATATAGGGAAGGGAGGAGGGGGTAAAGGGAGGGCAAGGGAATGGGGAAAAAATAAGAACCAAGATATATCATGTAAAGGTACAAATTCCCAATAATGAATGTCAGCGTATTGTATATCTAAAATGTACCAATAACATTAATGAATTTAAAGAAAAAAAAAGAAATTACACAATAACTGTCTTCAAACTCCAATGGAATCAGAATAAATCAATACTAAAACATACCTGGAAAATTCCAAAATATGTTACAATTAAAACGTTTATGTTATACAAGAATCAAAGCAAAAGTCTCAAGGAAATTTTTAAGAAATATTTTCAACTACGTAGAAATGAAAACGTCAAATTTTGGAAATTTAATGAAAGCAATGTTTAAAGGGAAATAACAGGCAGGAAGTTTGAATTTTGCTTCAGCTCGGGTGGAAGGCATTCTGGTGTCAGAGCAAGGGTCGTCCAAACCCATAGGACTTTCTTATTTTTACTTTGGCTGAGCTTTCACTTGAGAAAGTGCCTCAGGATATCTTCATATTTTGCCAGCTGTCACAGAAAGGATTTAAGTACTGAGATGATCAGAACTAAAATTGCTCACAGGAAATCAGTCTCAAAAAGAAAACCAATATAAGGAATATGAATGAAACAGACACTTCGGTTTGAAAGATGTCAACATTCCAACCTTGCAAAGTAAAACTTTTATTGAATTC
This sequence comes from Heterocephalus glaber, assembly GCF_000247695.1. The sequence continues at coordinate 7,044,781 of NW_004624814.1, read as the reverse complement.
AATGAGACATCTCAGGAATTTGTTCCAGAGAAGGCCAATATCAAGCCAAAATCTATGAAAACTATTCTAAGTGATCAATGCAAACAAATGGTCCAGAAATACAGAGGAAAAACTGTTCACAAACTGAAAGGCAGAGAGAGAAAGCTAAACAAGGAGTGTTTAAAGTGGGTCTTACAGGCCTGACATCCTTTCCTTCTTTCCATCAATGCAGAATGTTAGGAAAGTTGAGCCAAAAAAGGCTACCTCATCCTCTGTACGAATACAAGATCAAAGGCCACACTGAGGACCAAGTTTCTAGCACATGAACCACTGGGGAACAAACCATATCCAAACAATAGCACTCACTTTACATTTAAAGACATATATATGTGAGCCAACACAAACCTCTCCTCCTTTAAAATCAAAACAAAATTTAAAAGGAACATACATAGACTGAAAGTAAAAGGGTAAACAAAGATATTCCATGAAGTTGTAATGAAAAGAAAGGGAGGCTATACTAATATCAGTGTGCTAGACTTTAAATGAAAATTGCCATGAAACAAAGTATAATTATGATGAAAAATGATCAACTAAAAAGGAAGATGTAAACATTACAAATATATATTCACCTACTGTACAAAGACCTAAACATATAGAGCAAACACTGACAGATTTGAAGGGAGCAATAGAAATACAATAATAAGAAGAAACTTCAGCAATCCATTGCTATAGTGGATAGATGGTGCAGATAGAAAATCAGTAACGAAGCTGTAGAACTGAACAGTGGTATAGACCAAGTTAACCTAGCAGACATGCACAGAACAGTTCTCCTAACATACATAGAAGAGTCATCCTCTTCAAGTGCACATGGAGCATTCTCCAGGATAGATCAAATTCTATGTCACAAAATCAATCTAATAATTTTAAGGAAACTGAAATAATCCCAAGAATCTTTTCTGATCACAGTGGAATTAAATTATAAATATAAATCAGAAATGTTCTAAGAAGATTTTCTTTTTCTTGTCCTGGATTTATTTTAAAGGGTAATAATTCTCTGATTCTTCTGAGTGGTCTCTTTCTACATTGCTGTGGTTTTTAGTGCCTGTAACAGCAATCAAGTCTTGGGAGGAAAGCGATCTAGGGACTTTCCCCGTTGTAGCCATTTTTTTAAACAAACAGTAATTTAACCTCTCTAAATTCAAGATTTACCAAATGTTATGACGATTAAGATTCTACCCTGCTTTTTGATGTGTTTTCTTCTTTGTGTTTTGAGAGTATTTCTACTTTTTGGTACCAGGGATCGAACTTGGGTCCTTGCGCTTGTGCAGCAGGAAGCAAAACCACTGAGCTAAATCCCTGGGCTGAGTGTATTTTTGATATAAGCATCATTTGTTTTTACTTATTTAATTTATAGAAAGAAGGAAATAGGTAGTTTTGCCTAACTCCAAAAGAACTTGAACAGATTTTGTACTGTTCAAGTTAACTATAACAAAATAAGAAAAATTGTAGTTGGGATGACAAACACAATAAAGCTCAATATCATGAATAAATACAATTTTCTTTAAGAAAATCATTTATGATCTCACAGTTAATTAACAGTCAAGAGTTTCATATGAACAAATCACTTAATTTTGTGATAATAAGAGTAAATACATGCTCATAAGAAAATACTTTCACCTATAACCTGGCTGTATTTTATGTTTTTAGATTTTTCAAGGTATCAGTCATACCAATGTTTCTTTCCTTTTACTTTTATTTATACAATAGAATATGAAGGCTAGTTCAGTGCATTGCAATTTAAATTTTTTAATTTTACTGTCCAAAATGTTTCAATCTAAGGTTAATACTATTAAATATTCTATAATTAATTTTAATTAAGAGAAAACTAAAAATTAAACCTATCATTGGGGTGATAACTTTACCAATTTTAAACAATTTCTGTGATGAGTAAAGTGAGGTTGCACAAATACAGATCTCATAATGATTAATGAATGTTGTTATTGTTACTTTTTAACTTCTCTAAGGTGGCCCAAGAAAACTTTAATACTTTCTCCTCCCATTTTTTTCTAGACTAGACTGAAGGAAGAAGAGAAAATATTACATTCACAGTAAATAGGCATTTTCAAATACCAACATTTTAAACTTTGTTTGGTGTGACCATTCCTATTAAGAATAAGCCACATTATCAACTGAGTCTCTGTTTGCCCCATCTGTAGTGCCAGGTGCACATGTTGTTGATTTATAGGAGTAGCTGATGATATCCAAAAGTTGATTAAAGGATTAGGAGGATGGCAGAAAAGTGTGTACCTCCCCCCTTAATTTCTGAGGACCTGTCTTACCCAGAAGTCTTTGCCACCTACTCTAATGGCTAGTTAAATCTAATGAGAAATAATTTTAAATTACTATAAAATTTCAATTCTAATGACTGAGTAGGATAATCATGAACAGTAATTTATTTGTCATATGAAAGAATAAGAAAATAAAGTAATTTCGATTTTGACACCTTTGACCACACAAAAATATATTCTGCATCTTTGAAGAAATTACAGTACTCTTTCCTCCATATTTACCAGAAAAGTTAAAGGATGAGTCAATTTTAATGCATTATGCAATAAATAATATTCTTATCAACTAAATACATTCAACTTTGAGTCTTCCATTATTTTCTTATACTTAAAGAAATCATAGCTTTTGATTTACTATGTGCAAAGAGCTTTTTATCAGAATTTAAAATCCCACCCTGGTATCAAAAAAAAAAAAAAGAATTTAACAATCCCAGTCAGAGTGGCTTGTTATATGTGAAAATGTCCCTTTGGGAAAATTCCTATGAAATTAAGTTTCTAAATGTCACTTTTTCAGAACTTAGAGCAATATATTCCTATCTCTACAGAGTTGCCTTTGTATGCTTTTCTTGATATGCACATTTAGTCATGTGTGTTGCTTAGCATTCATTTTTGTTTTAAGATCAACCCTGTAAAACTTCATTGTTGACTGTCACACATTATATAAATAACTTAGGAAATTATTATTGTACACTTAAATTCCCTGAGCCAAAGGACTTATCTTTTTTCCAACACATATATTTGAGAAATCACAGAATATAATTCAGTTTAGTCAACTTGTGTTTATCTTTATAAGAAGTTTTTAATGAAAATAGTAGTCAAGCTAGGTGCAGTGGTGCATGCCTGTAATACAAGCTACTTGGGCTAAGGCTGAGCCCAGCCTAAGCAAATTAGTGACCTTAAGAGAGTATCTCAAAGTTAAAAAATAAAAAAAGGGATGGGGATGTAGTTCAGAGCAAAGGCTTTGGATTCAACTCCCAGTAATACTAATAATAACAATAACAATAATAATGATGTTGAAATGTCCTTTTCATCTATTCCTTTCTTCCATACATGTCACTAGAAAATAATACTTTCAAAGTAACATTCAGGGTTCAATTCTTCCCCTAAATGTTATGGATTATTTTTATCTTTTCTTCAATTAATGTCAGTGTTCATAGCGTGCTAAGTTGTAAACCTTTTTACTCATTGTGAATTTCTATGTTTTAACCTCAACTTCAGCATCTAAAAAAATTTTTTTATGACTCCTTAGATGAAAGACATCAGTTATCCTCTACATTTCCGTATGAACTGTTCCTTTATCTTTAGAATCAGTGAAATATCTTTCTTTTGTCTTTGGTATAAAATAGTTGAGTTAACCCTCTTATTATATAGGCTCACATCGCATCCTTAACTTTTTCAAAATCCTTATCGAAATTTTTTAACAGAAATTCATTCAGTGAGAAGATTTAAAAAAGAAAAAGCAAGAAATATGGACAATGTATAATTATTTAATGGAGAGTGTTTTCTCCATGAGACTCAGACACTACATATGACACATTCAGAGCTGTATCTCCAGGACATAGTAGGACTTGGCATGTAATAGGTGCTTAATAATAGTCATTGGATACCTTCTGGCTTTTAAAAGTACACATAGGGACACATTTTGAAAAAGCCTGGAGTGTGTTGATGGTTATTGTTTTCTTCTAGTCTATTAAGAAGAGTACATTCTAGGGATCATGCTTCTATAAGATGCTCAGAAAGAAGGAAAGGAAGGAAGCTAACATTTGTTGAGTCCTATTAGGTGCCAGGATTGTGGTAGTTTGGCTAAATGCACGATCTCTTTTAGTACTTTAAAAACTGGACTTTTTTGCTACTCTTAAAAATTGAAAATTCTAGCTCTGTTTTTATTTTAAACCTTTTGAATGTGTACACCAGTATATGTGAACAATTATGACACATAAGTCATAGCTAAATAGTGAACTTCAAAGAGTTGATAACTTTTGCCCATTCATGTAAGTTTTGCTATTGCATTTATGTACATGGCTATAAATTGTGTGCATTTATTCTGTATTTATGTTGACTAGCTGACTTTTATTTGAATTGTTAAAATTTAAAAAATTAAAATAAGCTTATGAAACTAAAAAGAAAACTGGGTCTGGGAAGTATTACTCTTCTCATTTGTAAGAAGAGGAACTGGGCATTTTTCAAAGTTTAATGATTATCCTATACTTAAGCTAGAAGTTTAAATGGTGTTATGGTTTGTGTTTAGATGTTCCCCCAAAGCCTCATGCTTTTTCAAGGTTTATGAATCTAGAGTGTGTGACTGATTCATGGTGGGACTAAGCCCAAGGATTAAGGGCATGAGTGCTACCTGCTGTTAGTAGTTTGGATGGGAAAAGGGGGGCAGAAATATGCTGCTAAGGTTCCTTGTTGCTTTTGCTGTCTTCCACTGCCATACTGCCTTGGAGCCAGCTGATTATGGACTGATACCTCTACAAACGATAAGCCAAATAAACCTTTTCCCCTTTAACTTCAGGTGTTGGGTATTTTGTCTCAGCAAGGAGAAAAAAGTAACTAAGACAAATTGTCATTTCTATCTTTTTTTCCCCCCATTAAGTTTATTGGTACATTTTAGGTATAAAATACAGTTACACTCATCATTGGGATTTTGTACCATTACATGAGTCTCTTGGTTCTTATTTTTTGCCCCTTCCCCTGCCCACCCTTCCCTATTTGCAAAGATTTTGTTTCCATTTTTTTCCTTTTCTCATATTTTTTCTTTTCCCTTCTTTCCTTTCCCCTACCCCTCC
>NW_004624814.1:6984871-7003633 GCF_000247695.1 Heterocephalus glaber | reverse complement strand
AGATAACTGGAGTTTTTTTCCAGACCACTATTTGTTCAGTGTTGGTTTTGGGGATCTTTCTGAAACAAATCACACACTCTGGTGTCTTGTTGGTGCTTGAGATGCTTTTTTAAGTTACATGGAAAAATATTTAAGTGCTTTTCTGTTTTGTTTTGGTTGAGTTGCACTGTATTTGAATATTATTGTAGTTTTTTCTCCTTGCATTGTTCTTCTTTGAGTGGCTTTAATTTTTGTATGTGTGTGTGTTTGATAATAAAGTTATTTTAAAAAAACAAAGGAAATGCTATACATACATACAGTATTTCAATTTTGAGGAGACAATTCACCATCTAAGCAAATGAAAATAAGAAGCATACCCCTCTCTGTTAATTTATATATACAATAAGATAAAATTGGAAGCAAAATGAACAGTAATTTTACTGTTTACATTGTTGATGTATTGAATTGCAATAATGAATATGTATTACTTTGGAAATGTCTACAAAATATAATAGACTTCAAGAACCAAAATGGCAGAGTAGCAATCAGCAGTAAAATTCAACCTTTTCAAGACTCAAGAGCCTAGACACCTTTAAATAACAACTTGGTGAGGAATAAGAATTAGATCTCCAGGAATTGGGAAGGAACTGACAGGAAAATTAGAAGCTACACAGAAGTTGGAGAAATGAACTACAGTGGAGAGAATAGGACAAAGCATTCTGGAAGCTTACCTAAGCTCCCAGTGAGGGGAACCTGTATCTGCAGACTCAATGTAAACTCCTAGGGTTGGGAACTCCAGTGACAAACAATGGACTGAGCCAGCAGTGCAGGCCCAAGCAAAGCCCACAGCTATTGTAATATGCAAAAAACAGCATTGGGTTTTACTAAAAAGAAGCTCCTTCCACATGGCAGGCAACAACTGGAGTAGGAACACAGTGCAGTAACCACTATAATGTCAGAAAGTGTTTAATCAGACACCATTTTATGAAGGGGTTGGTTATTTAAGACAGACTCAGAACAACTAGCAAAACGCTTCACCTCAGGGTTTCCAGAGTAACTGTCTCAGTGATTGGGTGTGAGACAGCCACGGAAGACTGTTATGGAGAGTGTGTAAACTAGACATAGACCTGCTGAGAATTTTAAGCTCAAATGAGGAGGGACATGGGGCCCTGTCCTACATGATGAGAAGTCAGACCAGGGTTATGTGGCTCTCAGAAGTGGCTGGGTCTGAAAGTGTTGGCATTAAGTACAGCAGGTTGCTGGAACCCTTGCTCTACTGTCTACATCCAGTACATTTTGGAAGTCTGATTGCTTTCCCAATCTACCAGTGTGATAAAGGACATTCCTCAGCTTGGGCAGTTGCCGCAGCCTGGGGTAAAGAGAGAGAGGAGCCTCTGAAACAGGGGAGCACCTGATAAACCCAGAAGCTATAAAACTAGGTACAGAAAACTGACTTGTTGGATTCCAAAACTGTAGATCCTGGAAAGAAACCACTCATTCAAAAATACACAGAAAACTTTTTTTTTTTTATTTGAACTCATTTTCTCTTTTTGTGCTTTTTCCTGTTCACTCCTTTGAGTGGGGTTAGGAAATTTTCCTTTTTGCCTTTTTAATTCTCATTTCTTTTTTCTTCCTTTTCCTTTTTTCTCCTTTTTCTTTTTTGTTCTTTTCTGTTGCCTTTATCTAATTCTTTTAATTACCCCCTACTCTTTAATAGGATCCTTTATCCTACTTTTCTCTCCTCCTTCAGGATCTTCCATTGTTTAATTTTTCAAATTTGTCTTCTTTTTATTCTCTTATTTTCCACCCTTTCTATCTTTACTAGTATAATTATTAAGCTTTATTCACCTTTAGGTAGTTTATTAACTCTATGTTATTACTGTGGATTCTTTCCTATTGTTAGTGAAGTTATAGTTGCATTTAGTAGATATTTACTGTTTTTCATTATTTGGTTTGTTTTAGTGTTATAATCACAGATCTCTTTTCTGTGGTTAAAGATGGTACATTATTGGTTCTTTTGGTATGTCAATATCCAGTGTGTCTTTGATGTTATTATTGTTGTTAATTTACTTGCCATTGCCACTGTGGCATAATTGTCACTAATAATAATTTTTTCCATATGCCAGTATCCACATCACCTTATATCATTAACAATGGTGTAATTCATTCCCAGAGAACTGGGCACTGGAACAATTACACTGTATTCTCCCCTTTCAAATTAACCACTTATGAGTCAAATTATTTAAATATATGATGACCAAAAAATGCATATATTTTTCATTAATTTTTATAAGATAAACACAACAGGAAATATAAAAATGACAATTTTATCAAATTTGTTTAATACAAGAGTTGACTGGTTGAAATGACATCTGCTGGAGTAACTCTCAGGATAGTCAGTACCATAAACAAATGTGCTGCCTGGGTGATGCTGGGAGTAAACATTTGTCCTTAACAGAGGTGGTCAGACTTTAAGATGGAGGCAAAGGCCTATAGTGAGCTATGCCCAGAGGGCATCACTGAAAAGCAGACAATAACTAAAGAGATCTCCATACTAGCAACAAAGTCTTTTCACTGTAAGTGCCTACAAATCTCAGCACAAAAGAAAAGCAACAGAAACACAAGAAGACAAGACCAAAAAAAAAAAAATGCTTCCAGAAACTCTCAACTCCCCTAAAGCTGATCCATGGGACATGGAGAGGGTGGAAATAAAAAAACCACACAACCAAATTATTCAAAAGAATAACAGCATACAAAAAAATGAGAGAGAGAGAGAGAGATCAAGAAGGTCCTCATTGAACTCAAGGAAGATACTATTGTAGAATAGGTAAATTAATTAGATATCTCCTAGGCAGTTAGGCAGGGCCAGCCCATGAGGAGCCAACATGGAGGACAGTCAAAGCCAACATGGAGGACAATCAATACACATTCACTGAAGGCAAGCACTGTAAAAGGACAGAAACTACCACATTCATGTAGGATAAACAGCAGTGATTGGTATTCTAAATAGGTATCAATCATGGTGGGGAGGATGACATCAAGATCTTCCTAGAAACATCCCTGACCCATCTCTTACTGAAAATCCTTGCTCACTCCTTGTATGCTTGCTATCTGACTTGCTCCCCCACTGGATCTCCATTTAATCAATATTACCTAAGCAACTGTACTTGTAATCTTACTAGTTGACTATAGTTTTGTCCCACCTTGAACCCACCTAACCTCATGGCTTTGTCCCATGAAACACCTTTGAAGAAGCAGGGTGAGTGAGCAACCCATTTTCCTGTCCCCTTTCTGTCTCTCTTACAACTTATCTTTCTCTCAATAAATTTTCTCTACTCTTAACCTCCATTGTTCCTAGAATTCATTATTTGATTTTAGAGAACACAAACTTACATTTCGGATATCTAGTAGGTTTGGGAGTTGCATCTGTTCCCTGTATATCAATACAGTGGTACCTTGGTTTATGAACTTAATTTTTTCCACATTTCTGATTGAAAACTGAATTGGATGAGAAGTGAATCAAATTTCCCCATAAGCTTAACTTTGAATCTTATCATTGAATTTGATATGGTTCTCATCCAACTCAGTTTGGGACTAAAGACATGGCAAGAATTAAGTTTGTGAACCAAGGTACCACTGTATAACTAAATAGATAAGAGACATGATAAAATAGTCATCATTATGGAACACACTAATAAAAAGCTAGATGAGCTAAAGAAAATGGTACAAAACATGAATGACAAGTTTAGGAAAGAATTAGAGTCCATGAAATGGTTCCAAACAGAAATCCAGAAGATCAAAAATTCTATTGGAAGTATAGGTAGCAGAAGTGACCCATGTGAGGACCGAGTTTCAGAATTAGAACACAGAGGTGCTCTTGGAGATCAGTTATTCAGAAACACCTTAATAACAAAAGAACACAATGAATAGATCCAACAGCTGCCAGATGACACAAAGAGAACTAATCTCAGATTAATTGGAATTACTGAAAAATTGGAGGACAGCACAAATGGCATAAAAAAACTATTTATAAAAATAATAGCAGAAAACTTTCCAAACATAGAGAAAGATTTAAACATACAGATAAGCAAGGCAAATAGAACCAAATAGCCATGAATAAAAAAGAATCTCTCAATGACACATCATAGTCAAAAAAGAAGTCTAACACAGTGACACAATCTTAAATTCTGTTAGAGAAAAGCAATGAATTACTTATAAAGATAAGCCCATTAAAATTATATCAGATTTCTCAACACAAATTTTAAGACCAGGGCAAGCTTGGAGTGAAGTATTTTCAGCCCTAAAAGAAAACAACTTCCAACCCAGATTTATATATCCTTTAAAACTATTTTTCCAAAACTGATGGAAAAATACAGTATTTCCATGATACAAGTACCTTAAGAAATTCATGATCGCCAAACTATCACTCAAAAACTTCTCAAGAATATCCTAGAAAGAGACAATGAAGCCAACAATGCCAAAAAGTCTAATACAATGAATACACCAAGCAGGGCAAGCAGTGAAGCAGCAGGGGAAAGAAAGGAAGAAAGAAAGAAAGAAAGAAAGAAAGAAAGAAAGAAAGAAAGAAAGAAAGAAAGAAAGAAGAGAGAAAGAGGGAGAGAGGGAAGGAGGGAGGGAGGAAGGAAGGAAGGAAAGAAGGAAGGAAAGAAAGAAAGAAAGAGAGAGAAAGAGAAAGAATGGAAAGAAAGAAAGACTGGCAATAGGAAAATAATGCAATTATTATAGACAGCTAAGGAAGTAGAAATATTATAGGGAGGCAGGTAGGGCTGAGCCCTCCAGAGAGTCAAGGTAGAAGATTGCCCATTACAACTGTGACTGCAGGCACATCAGTTGCAGGCCAGGCCTCAAGATAAAGATGAAATGACAAAGGCCTACATACTTCCCCAAGGGATGAGATAAGTGGTAACAAGTCTAATGAAGTCTAGATAGACATCAGTCACCTCTAGGTGACCAAGGCCCTGGGGCCCATCCTTTCCTGAGAAGTTCTTTGTTCTTTCCATGTACACTTGTTACAAGACTCATGACTCGTTCTTCCATTGGATCACTATTACTTAAGTGACTATACTTATAAACTTATTGGTTGATCATAGCTGTAACCCACATTGTACCCATGTGGTTGTGCTTTATAAAACTTCCTCTGAAAGGTGAGATCCTTGGCCCCTTCCTGCCTCTCAGGGGTTTAAATCTCTCCCTCTCAATAAATATTTTCTAGTCTTCACCTTTGTTGTTCCTTAGAATTCATTTGATTTTGGGGAACATGAACTCAGTGTATCTGGCATCAAGCAGAGTGGAGTTATATTTCCCCTATAGCATTTGGAGGTCTCATATCATTCCTATATCACAATGATAAGAATAAGTCAATAATTTTCAGTAATAACTCTCAATGTGAATGGTCTCAATTCCCCCATCAAAATACACAGATTAGCATAATAGATTTAAAAGAAAACCTAACAATAAGTTGTATGCAAGAAACACATTTTATCCAAAAAGAAATTCATAGATTAAGAATCAAAGGGTGAGGTCGGGGATGTAGCTCAGTGGCACCAGGCCTGCCTGGCAAGCACAAGGTCCTGTGTTCAATCCCTGGTACTGCAAAAAAAAAAAAAAAAAAAGAATCAAAGGGTTAAAAATAATACTCCATGCAACAGGAACCTGAAAAAAAAAGCACGAGTAACTATCCTATGTTCAGACAAAATAGTCCACAAGTCAAAACTGTTCAGAAGAGCAGAAGAGGCACAGGATCACTACATATTGGTTAAGGGAACAATTCAAAAGGAAGACATAACAATATATAAACATACATTCACCAAATGTTGACATGCCCATCTTCACAAAACCAACACTACTGGACATAAGAGATCAGATAAATACCACCAAAATTATAGTGAGAGATCTCAATATTCCCCTGTCACAAATAGATCAATCAGACAAAAAGCAACAAAGAAATATCAGAGGTGAGCTAAGCCTTTGAACAAGTAGACTTTGAACAAATAGCTAAAGAGTGTTCTTCCCAAAAACAAAATACACATGCTTCTGAGCAGCACATGGGACTTTCTCTAACATAGACCATATGCTAGCCCATAAAGTATGCTCAAGTAAATGTAAAAGAATCAAAATTATTCCATGGATATTATCAGATCATAGTACAATGAAACTAGAAATATTGGCCAAAGAAACTACAGAAATTATGTAAATTTGTGTAAATTAAACAAGACCCTCCTGAATAGTCAGTGGGTCACAGAAGAAATCAAGGGAGAAATTAACACATCCTAGAATCAAATGATAAAGCCAGTATAACATACCAGATTTTAAAGGACACAATGAATGCAGTCCTATAAGAGAAGTTTATAGATGTGGATACCCACATCAGAAAAACAAGAGTTTGCCCAGATAACCTAATGATGCACCTCAACATCCTAGTAAAACACAAACAATCAAAATCCAAAGCTAATAAAAGGAAGTAAGTTATAAAGAACAGCAATTAATAAAATCAAGCCTAAGAATAATACAAAAAATCAATAAACTGAAGAGCTGGTTCTTTAAAAATATAGACAATTCCCTACCCAACCTTATTAAAAAAAAGAAAGAAAATACCCAAATCAATTCAATTAGAAATAAAAGAGGTGCTCTGCTTCTTGCTGCCATGTTCTTCCGTCATGGTGCCCTGCCTTGGAAGCACCCAACTGCGGAATGAAACCTCCACAAACTGTGAGCCAAAAATGGGAGGGGAAGGGAAAGAAGGCAATAAGGATAAAAATAAAATTAAAAAGAATGTAAGGAAAGCAATGGAAACAAAATTTTGTAAATGGGGAGAGGAAGAAGGATTGAAGGGCAGGGAGGGAGGGGAATGGGGAAAGAAGATCAAGATATATTAAAAAAGATATACTATGCACAGGTACAAATTCTCTATGATGAATGTGATCATTATGTATGTAAAATGTACTAATAAATTAATTTAAAAATAAAAGAATAAACCCTTCTTCTTTTAAGTATTTTGTTGCAGGGAGAAGAAAGTAACTAAAACAGATTTTGGTATGAGAAATAGAGTTGCTGCTGTGTCTATTTTTCCATGTGGTTCAAAGCCTTGGAACCAGTTTGAAGGAGTTTGAAAAAGAATGAGATGCCTGCTGGAGATGTAGTCCTAAAATGCTGTAAACTGAGCTTGATGGGAGATTCTGGTCAGAGCTCAGAACACCAGAATGTTGACAGTAATGCAGTGAGTAAAGACCAAGCTCAAGAATATCAGTTGAGAAGGATTCCATTGGCAGTTGGATTCCAGATCATATGTATTATGCTTTGGGAGAAAATTTATCTACATTTTGCCCATGTCCAGAGACTTTCCTGGAGACTCAGATTAAGGTTTTTGGACAAATTAACCTGTCAGAGGAAATTTTAGGGCAGTCCAACATTCAGGTGGTTCTATTGGGTATTGTTGGGGGCTTTTAGCCAGCTCTGCCCTGAGAATCAAGAGCAAAAGACACAACCAAATGATTTTCAAAGTTTTGAGTTTGGCCACAAAAGAAGCTTGGGTAAGTTGGGGCCTACAAAGATGGAGCAAAGGAGGGATTGATTGCTAAAAAGATTTGGATTAAATAGAAGCTGAGTGGGCTGGGGATTTAGCTCAAAGGTGCCACAGTCTGCCTCACAAGCACAAGGTCCTGAGTTTGATCCCTGGTACAAAAAAACCAAAAAACCAAAAAAACAGGATAATGAGAAATATGCCTTGAGAGAATGTGAAGAACCAGCAGAGTCTCACCCTTTGTAAGCTCAAAATTGCAAAGATAGAAGACTTTTCTTTGAGAAGAGATACCCAGTCTTGTACCTTCTAGAGTCCCTGCTATATTAGATAATAAGTCCTCTTCAGTCTAATTCATTGGTGTGTTTTCTGTTACTTGAAGGTAAAAATATTGTGTCTTGTAGCAATAATATTCATCGACCTTTTCTGTACTTTAGCTGTATGAATGAAACTTATTTTAGGTTCTATCTTTTCTACTCCGGCTATGAAACAATAATGCCAATAATGGTAGCTAATATTTTTGAGTGTTTATTATGTATCTGAGTCTGTGATATAATATTTTCTGTTCTAACATTATCTCATTATTTCATTAAGGTTTAACTAGAACACTGGCAGTCCCTGTTTAGGATGAAGAAACCGAGATTCAGAAGAGTAAGCTTCCTTGCCTAGGAGCTTACTGGGTAAGCTGGAGAAATAGCTGGCTGAAACTGTGACCAGTTCCATTTCCCCAGTTTGGGTTTTATTTAATCTCAAGATCTTTCTCTCATTTAGCCCCTGCCACTAAGGTGACAAAATAGAACCCACCAAAATACCACAATATAGATTTGTGACAGGTAGCAAAGAGGTAATATTTAAAGAATATTTTTTCATTTACTCAACATTTTGAAATCTCCCATTATGTCATTTATTTCATATTTAGTACTGAGACTACATTGATAAAAACATAATCCATGCTCTGTAAAGGCTCACACTTCAGTGAATAAGGGAGATTAAAAACACAGTGTAATAATAGAGTATGGGAAAGGTCATAGACAACATATATTACTGTCTCTGTCCAGCATTTTTTGGTAGGATCATTCATTTTATTTTCAGGTTTGGAGGGCAATGACCCTTCCTGCTGTCACTTCACAGGGATGGGAATATAAAGTGAGCCCACCCAATCAGATTTCATCATTATCCTAACCGAAGTGATTGTTCAGTACTCTAGTCATTTGATCATGGCTAAGCCAATGAGAAATTGTCCTACGAATCATAGATGGACTTTTCATGAAAGCACCAGATGGCCCTCTTTACCACCATATGATGACAGCCTGTCAGTGAATAAGGCTAACACAGACAAAGACAAAGATAAAGATGTAGAAAAATGGACTCCTAAAAACATTGGTCAAACTACTACATCAGCTATGCTTTAAAATTCATTTCTTTGATATTCCATTAGCTTTAACTTAATGCATTTTTCACTAGCTTTAACTTTCCTTTTGGTTTCTCCTCTGTTTTTAATTTTGGTTTGGTTTAGTTTCAAAATTTTCAAAGTGTCCTGCTATAACAAATGTAATAAGGGAGGTAAAGAGCTGTGGAATTTCAAAGAAAGCTCACTTATTTCATTTCTGAGTAATGGGTTCAGAAAAATTCAGATAAGGTAAATCTTAATAGAACATGTTCTTAAAGAAGAAATAATAGTTCAACTGGGAGGGAAGAGACAGAAAACAATGGGAAGGCATGGAAAGAAAGAGTGTGGCATATTTATAAAACTACAAGTTGTGTATAGCTGGATTTTGGGATGCCTATTAAGATAAGAATGCAAAGTAGGTAGGAACCAGATCATGCAAAGTCTTAGGCTTGGGTTTTATCTAAAAGTAGGTGGGGTATTAGTGATTTGTGTATTCAAAAATATTGTGATGGCATTAGAGAGTACATGGTGGAAGATACTGAAATTAATATCAGAGGTCTGATGAGGCATTGATGGGAATCTAGATAGAAAGTAAAAATAAGCCCTAAATTAATACTTTTCTAAACCCTTAAAAATAGCATTGGCAAGACTGAAAGCTCAATGGGTATGGGAAGTGAAAAAGAGAAAAAATCTAGGAGGACTCTGACCTTTCAATTTGAACAATTCGGTGATGCCATTTTGGAAAAATAGAACACAGAGGCTGAGAGAGTTTGTGGAACCACCTGATGGGTGTAGATTGGCACTCCAGAAACAAATCTCAGAACAGAGGTCAGAATGCCATGAGGTGAGGGTAATAGTTGAGGCCCTGAACAAGGAAAGAATAATCAGGATAAGTACATATGGTCCATGGTGGAACATCAAGTTTTAAATGATAAATCTCCAAAATATACATAAAGGAATCGCAGGTGGAAAGAGAACAGAAAGACAGCATGGTTTCACTTCACACAAGTCAAGGTAGGGCTTTAAGAAGGAAGTGGTACAGAGTGGTGAGATGCACAGTGCCAAGGAAATCAAGTAAATGCCTGAAAATTTTCCCCTGGGTTGGAAAATGGCTCGTCATTAGTGACTATAATTAAAACCATTTCACTGGAAGATTTGAGGGGGAATGCCTGAGCACTATGGCTTTGGAAGAATGTAAGAGTGAGTAAGTTGAAGAAACATGTTAAAATTATTTGACCAAGAGAATTCTTTTTTAAAGAAGGCAAATGATTGGTCAGAAGCAAGGAAGAGAACGAGGGAGCACTGTCTGCCGGTCTCTTTGTCTCATTCTCAAATTTTGGTGAAAGAGACTCAAGCTTGTTAAATGCTGAAGAGCAAAAGCTGAGTGAAAAGCAGCTCTGATGAATGGATCTGAACAGCAAAACAAATTTCTAAGAGTGGGCTAAGAGATTAATCTTGGACACAAAGAAGTTCCTCTGTTTTATTGGATGAAAAACACATAGATAAGTCACAATGAATAGCCAAATACACACTACAGGTGAGGGTAGGAAATTGAGTGTTGCTGCACTGGATTTCAAGGTGAAGTAGGGAGCACTTTTAATTGGTATGTTAGGTAACTATGGTAAAATTAAAAGAAGAGGTTTTCTCTCCCCATTTCAAAGCAAGAATGTTATAAGGAATGTAAATGGGATACTTGACATTTGAAGTTACTTATATAAATGAAGTAATGACAGGACTAATGTTATTAAAAGAGGGTATAAAATAATTCTAAGGTTATAAATAATGTATTAGTAACTTCCAGGACTGACGAAATTACCAAAAAATTTAGATACTCATTCTAATTGGAAACTAACCAGGAGAATGAAACCTGAGTAGTGAAAGTCACATAAGTGATTAGACTTCTAAAACATAGCAAAAATAACAACAGAAGCAACAAAAATCTTGACCATGATAAAAATTTCTGAAATATTTAAGTTCTGACTTTGCCAAAATATTTTTAGGAGACGATAGATAAGGGCATACAAAAAATGTGTAAATATCTGATGATGGTATAGAAAAGGGACTTTCTGTTTGACTCCAAAATTAAGAAAATTGTTGATTACATTGTATGTGTAAAAGTGAAGGCAGTGTTCATTTGTTTCTTTCATATTATCTACACTATTCATGTAGATTTTCTTCCACAAAGTATAACTGGGGTTATTGGTTCAAAATGGAATTTGGAAATGTAGTTTGGTCTTTGTGTGATGTAAAAGGAGTGGACTATTGCCTCTGAAACATTCTTTAAAAATTATATCTTTTTGGATGAATGTGATATGTCTGTGATACAGCTTTGACAGCATTACCCAGCTTGATTAGCAATTGTATTCATCACTGGTGATGACAAATGACCATTGCCTGTTAAAAAGAATCAGACATCCCCAAATTAGAAATCTGTGTTCTCATTGGGGATATTCAAAAAAATGCAATCTTGTCTTAGTTGACATTTCCTAAAAAGGGTATATCAAAATAATTCTTTTAATCATAATTGGAATAAAGCTAATTTTTAGCTAAGTGTCTGTTTTCATGTATATAATACTAATTTGCTTAAATTTCTGGTTCTGGTATGCCTGTTCAAGTCAGCTTTTCATTTAATAGTCATACTCTGTATTTATTCTATTTTTTAAATGTTCATTGAAAAATTTAAACCATGTAGTTCATAACGTATGCTAAACCATGCAGTATGCATATGAGTAGATGTATCAATAAATCTACAGAAATAAAAAGGGAGAAAAATATTATTTATAGATCTACTGTATCATTATAATGTAAATGATCATATATTTTGTTCTGAAACTTGGTTTGCTACTTAGTATTTTATCATAAACATAATTTCATGTTATTAAATTATTATTTTTAATGAATACTTGGTATTCTATGGCATATATATGCTAAAAATAATCACTCTTTTGCATTATTAAACATTAATGTACACTCTTAAAAGAGTGCAGTATCATACTGAGCATTCTATGGGCTAGATCTTACTATGACTATTGCTATATTTTATTATCCTTATTGTTAACATACAGTAGATGTCTGACACTGAGGGTCAGAAAGATTAAGTGACTGGAACAACATCAAGTGGTTAGTGAAAGCAGAATTGGAACTTGAGACTTAACTTTTACAAGAGGCAACAGCAGCACTTTGTGTTAAGTTAAAAAAAATAAAGAGGGAGGGAAGAAACAAAAAGACAAAGAAGCCTAACTTTTCTGTCCTGTGAAACACCGAGAGAAAAACAACTTTGTGGTAGAGCCAGGAAAAGATTTTATTTTATCTAGTCATTATTTCCCCAAGAGTAAAATGAAGTGCATGCAAAATAAAAATCCAGAAATGCTGTCAGACAAGACAGAGGACAGTAGCTGGATCTTGCCAGGATTTGGCAAGAATGAGAGAGTTGATTTGATTTGAGAAAAGTAGAAAAGTTTGGGAAAGTTTAATGGGGAATCATGAGGGAATGTAACTTAGATGAGCAATGACAGATTTCCAGCAACAGACCAGGAGAAGCTGAACTTGGCTGGACCTGCAGTGGGAGGGGCCAGCATTATCCAATGCAGAGCTTGGGATGGGAGACACTCCACAGGTCAGGACAAGCAGATGATATGCAGACAATGCCTCTCATGAGCTGTTTGGGGGGAAATGACTTCATATAAAACAGAGTATATTTTTAGATAGTTGTAGTTTCCGAATTTCATATAAATTGGCTGTTTAGGATAGAGCTGCTTGGGATAGGGACTATATCCTGGTGCTTTGTGCAATCCTGCTGCGTTTGGCAGGTGATGCATACATTAGAGACAACAGGCCTCTCCCAAGGCAGAACGTGTGTGGTAAAGGAAATGTCGGCAGTCCCTGTAAGAGGGAAGTGGTCAAGTGATCGAAAGCAGCTTGGCACTTACGCAATACAAAGTCACTGTCACAGAAAACTCCCAATGCGTTTTCGTTTTCAAATGATGACTTACACACAGGATTGCACAAGCACAGTCTCAGAAGATTTCCAAGCAGACAGCCTTGATTCCCACTGCCTTTGCTTCCATGGCATGTTCCACACATTTTCAAATCCTGTCTCCAGAAACAGAGGAAGCATTTCATTGTGAAAATCTGGCTTTTTATCAATGAATGAGAAAAACCACATACACTTTAATACATGTATGCAACATTATCTGACAAAAGCATCTCTCATATAGTAGGGATTAAAAGTTTTTCTAAAAAGTATTTCCCCTTGGGCTTAAATAATGATTCACTGACTTATTGCTAATGAGCTTATTCATCCTCTGATTTATTAATGATATTCTAAGACATGTTGGCTTGTCACATCCCTGTTCTCTGTCAGAAATAGCCAAGCTTGCCCCAATATCAGCAAAGCCATATTGACTTTATTATTTTCATAATAGAAATTACAATATACATTAAAATATAAATGACAAATAAATTCTTTATACTTCAGTGTTTTTATGGAATGTAAAATAAAAGTGAATCAATAATATAAAAATAAATTCAAGCAAAATTTAATCAACGAGCAATGTTGCAATGCTCTCAAGAGGACTGGTGCTGATTGATATGCTACAAGCCATTTTGCACTGGATAGACCCACAAAACCATTTGTTGACTCTGGGCTGCTGCACCTTTGCTCACTTCTTGCAGGGAGGCACAGAGTCTCGTTGGGTGCAGGGAGGGGCTCTCCAGCAGCATTGCTTGCATGACTTAATTGCTGCCTCTGCTAGCTCTGTAACCTTAGGCACACAGATGACTTGACCACTTTGGACTTCAGTTTCTGTAACTGGAAAATGGGAACAGTAACAGATGCTATAGAATCAGGTTGTGAGTTGATGCCTGAGGAATCAATACATTGCAGTTACCAGAATTATGTACCAGCCTGTGATATCATTTGGCATACACCCCATCGTTTATACAACTGGCTCTCCTTATCTTCCATTGTTGCGGTCACAGATTTGATGAACCCCAAATTTAAAAATATTTGGGAAAAATTGTGTATGCACTGAATATGTACAGATGTTTTATTCTCTTGCCATTATTCACTGAACAATATAATTTAGAATTGTCCATATTGCATTCGCATTGGATTAGTTATTATAGGTAATCCAGAAATGAACTAGTATATGGAAGATAGAGGTTATATGCAAATACTACACCATTTTATATGAAGGACATGAGGGCACCCATGGATTTTAGTGTCTGAGAGTTTCTGGAAGCAGCCATCGAAGAACATTGTGGGATGAATGTAATTTACTTTTACTTTTCTTAAGCCAGTTGTCTTAGTGAGGCTGGCCTGCATTTCCCAGAATTACTTTTTCTGTATATTTCTGGTTAGAGTAGGCTGCAAGAGACATTCTTATGTAAGGTTTAGAGGATGGAAGTGAAACGGCAGTTGTTTTGTAGTTCACACTCATTGTCACATATATACTGGCTCAAACAATTTGCATAAGGCAGTGGCTGGGCCTATAACTCCTCAGCTGTCTTTTGGATGGTCTTACAGCTGCTCAGACTCCTGGGATAGGTGTGTTTCTGTAGGTTCATGATGAACCATCTTGACTTCTTCAGAAAGCCCTCACCACTAATGGCTGAAACAACAAGAACTAGCACAAGTTTCATCCCATGAGTTTAGGTGTCAGCTTGTGTTTGTAGGCTCTTGCGTATCCTGGTTTCCTTGAATTTATACCTATCTTTCCTTTCTAATTGCTTGCCTCATGGATTTTAAGCCTTGCTTCATGATTTGGATGGAGACTGTCCCCCAAAGGCCTCATGTGTACATAGGCATGGCTTTCTGAATCGGGATTGGGAGGGCACTGCTATTGCTGACTTGTTAGGAGGTGAGGCCTGTTTGGGAGAGGTAGGTCACTGGGGGCTTAACCTGGAAGAGCACATCTCCCTTCCCAGCTCATCCCTTTCCTGCTCACTGGCCCTCCTGACATGAGCAGCTTTCCTCCACCCAGGCTCTGTCACTTTGCCATTTCTGAGTGTAAGCCTGCTGAACATGGACTGGAATGAAACTTCTGAAATTTGAGCCAAAATAAAACTCTCCTCCCCTAAGTTGTAGGTATCACAGTGATGAGGAAAGTGACTAGAACACCCTGGCATCAGATGCAGACAGTAGAATTAGGTAGACTGATTTTTAACTAGTGACCACAACTGTATAAGGTCAAATCCTTATTTTAAAAAATCTTAGACAGATAAATAGGTCCCTAATGGTCCTGATTCTCTGATTACACTCCTTGTCTTCTGTCCAACCAAAATAATTAAAGTTTCTCTTGGAAGCAATATTGTCATAAATACAAATGAAAACATGGGCAATGAAATCATGTGGGAATTTTTTTTAAAGGAGGTTATTCATATAATTCAGAATAAAATTATTTTTAGATGATTATGAAATTAATATTTCACAGTTTAAAATGTATCATAAACTGTCCTGAATTATATTAAAATATTGTTTCAATTTAGTCTTATTTGTCTCTGTGCAAAGCAAGTTTTTGAGAATGTGAACAATTAATATTCTCACATTTTTCCAGGCCATTGTTATCATCTTCCTTTTTTTTTTTTTTTTTGGTACAGAATTGAACTTGGGACCTTCTGCTTGTGTGGCTATCTTCCTTTATAGGAAACACTGTACCTTTGAACTTTTCTGACAAGAAAAACATGCATCGGTTTATTTAACTCTTTTTTTTTTCATTTTTAAAAATTTTTGTTAGTACACGTTTGCAGTACATAATGGTTACATTCACCAGGGGACCTGGTACATAACACATCTTAATTTTTTCACCTCCTTTCTCTCCCCTCCTTCCTCCATTTCTTGGTCCCCTTCCCTTTTGCAAAAGATCTGTCTCCCTGTTCTGCTATTATCCATCCCAGCTGTATCTCATTACTTCAGTCATTCTTTATTTATTCAATAACTGTAGAGCGTTATTGAAGATCTGCTGTTTTCTAGGCATGGAACTGATGCTGAGTATATAAAGACAACCAGTGTTTCTTCCTTGAAAGAGCTGAAAGGGGCGGGAAGCAAACAAACTAGGCTTGACAGTACAGTGTGATGGTGTCATGAAGGTGCTGTGCACTGTTAGGAAGCTATCAAGTCAGTGGGGAGCTGCATACTTTTTCTAGGGAGGGAATGCTTGAACATTAAAATCTAAGTAAGAGGTAGGCTGTAACATGGGGAGGATCTTTTGGATGGGGGAAACGGTTATGAAGTTCTGGAAGTTAAAAGAAACATGGTATATTTGAGGTAATGCATCACAGAGGCTCATACATTTTAAAGTCAGGAGTATGAGCTGAGCTAGTCACAGCTATGGGATTATCTAAGCTCTGGAAGTGGCGGACCTTTTGTTTGAGAGAATACAGACTGAGCAGAGAAAGAAGTCAATGACAGGCAAGGACAGCACTACGCAGGGCCACAACACTTTGCAAGCGACGTCAGAGAAGGTCCAGGAGAGAGTTAGGTTCTGAAATCAAGGGAGCATGGAGATTTTAAAAGAATGTGATCTGGGCCGAGGATTTAGCTCAGTGGCACCGCACCTGCCTGGCAAGCTCAAGGTCCTGAGTTTGATCCCTGATACCACAAAAAATATAAATAAATAAATAAGTAAATGTGATCAAAAGTGGCAAATGCTGAAAACAATAGAAAGGAAATAAAATAAGAACCATAAAACGAATTCATGGGTAATTGGTGACTTTTCTAAGTGAACTTTTGGTAGAATGAAAGGCATGAAGGAGCAGAGCTGGTAACTGGACCACGAGGGTAAAGAGAAGAGCATGGGATCCAACTTGATTTTATTTGTCGAAGGAAAAAAAGAGCACAAAAGAAAAAGCTGAACATAAAGAAGAGAAGAATGTGATCAAAAAGGGCAAACTGGAGATGAAACATTTAAGTAAGGAGGTCATACTGAAGAAGACAGGAGCCGTGAGGATGACTGACCTTGCTACAGGAACATTCTTTTCTCCTCAGAATTTGCTAATCACTTTTAACACAAATCTGAATTTGCAGCTCTCCTTACATAAGTAGAAAGCTTTCAATAACTTCTAAAGGCTTATGATATAAGGGATATAGACTGTGTTATCAGTCCTCTGCACGTTCCTTCTTGATTTAACCCATCCACTACCATGTGATTTACAGTGTCTCCTATAGCATGAGTTTATACCCTCAGGTCATTAAATTTGGCTTTGTCATGTGACTTGCATTGGCCAATGAATATGAGCAGATATTTATTTCAATCAAATAGAAGCTTTAAGAACTATTATTACATGTACACTCAACTTCCTGACATGGGAATATAAGTCCCAAATAGGGGTTGATCCTTAATCCTGAGTCATATGAGAAGAAGATGTGGAACAGAGCCATGGAAGATACCTAGAGGTACTGGTAAGTAACAGGAGGAAAATGGAATACCTGGCAGCCACTAAGACTTTTGACTTGGTTGTTTGCCACTTGAGTAAAGTGGATTAATATAAAATTTGTCAACGGGTTTGGAATATTGCCATTACAAAGTACCTAAATAAGGGGAGGACTAGACTCAGAATTACATTTAACATTGATCACATTCACAAATTTTGGGGTACAAAATAACCATTTACATTTTTATAGCTTTCTCTCAGCCATTTAGTTCTGTGACTACTAAGTTTGCATGGCCTTATGGCATACAGAGAGAAGTTTATCCCAATTTTTCTAATAGATTTTTATTTCAGTCCTTTTCACTTAAGTAGTGACATTTCAACATGACCATTGTTTAGGTTGCCATGGTATATTGATTTTCATATCTATTTTGCAACTAAAACAATTAAAAATTTATCTTTTAACATTACCATGGAATATATGGTTGTCAGGACAAAAATTAATGTATGAACGTGTTTGGCCTTGCTCTTTTTATGTTAACAAGGAAGGTTCCGTCTCTCTCCCTGCATCTGAAGAATGCTGGGCAGAACCTGGAGTCATGGACTACTTTTTTAAATTATTGTTTAAAAAAAAGCAAAAGGTAAAGATAAACTAAACCTTTCAGGGGCGTTGGCAACATCAGAGCATGAAGTCATGAAGAAGCTTTATGAGCAGAGATAAAAGATGTGATCAGGGAGATTGTGGACTAGACTACTAGATTTGAGGAAAGAGGCATCCAGGGCAGGAGAGCAATAAGCATCCAAAATTTACAGGATATTAAAGAATTATGGATTATTGTAGATCTACGTACCTTGCTTCCATTTAAGATTTGGGGAACAACATGAATAAATATTAGAATCTTTATTTTCCTGCTCTTATTTTAACATAGCACTGCTCCAGGTTGAACCCTGTGGGTCATAGATTCAATGTGAATTCACATATATATTAGCTTACTCTCTGCCCATCCCTGACTGTCATCCTTCCTAATCTTACTGGATCCCTGAGCCATGTATATCACTCTTCCCATCCCTAAGTATACCTTCATCTGACCCTCACCCTAATCCTGACCTGCCCCATTGCCAAGCTTCACTTTATTTTACAAAATTAACCTATGACTTTAAGGTGAAATCCAAGAATGGGGTTTAGATGCATACGGGTGGATGAAGATATTTGTAACATGTTATTAAATAGTTTTTTAAAGTAGTTTTTCTCTTTATTATCTTTAGATTTTATCAAAATACAACCTAGAATTCTTTTTTAAAGAATTTTATTTTAGCGATACCTTTTAGGTATACAATGTAATGACATTCATCATTTGGAAATTTGCACCTTTGTATGATCTTTCTTGGTTCTTATTTTTTCCTCCTTCCCCTGCCCTCCCTATATAAAAGACTTTGTCTCCATTTTTTCATTTTCTCGTATTAATTCCATTCCCTTTTTTCCTTT